>JAOYMZ010008751.1:0-21776 GCA_025802335.1 Pinguicula primuliflora
AACATGATTTGAGCCATAATCTTAGTGTTTAGGGAATGAAATGATATAAACTAATGCATGAAATAAGCCCTAAATAGATGCTTATCATGAGGACAACACAATTAGAAGTGAAGCAAGCAGAAAAGGAACAACCTAACATTCATCATCGACGGTAAAGTAGAACGGCTGAAACTATACTTGATGTTAACTAAATCAACACAAATAAGGTTGTTCTTCCTGCAAGAAGAGTGTAATGTGAAGCAAGAAACTGAACGTAGGAATGGAGAATCTGATTGTATGAATGAATGGAAGTATGTCAGGCAAACTGAGCACAAAAATGAAAGAATCATTACCTTCACAACTTTGCCTGCTCAACAATAGAAAGTTTTATACGAAATAAGCAAGAAAAGGATGGCACAAAAGCAAAAAGGTGACTTCTCCTCTGCTGGTGACTAGCAAGCAAAAACTAATTCACATTGACTGCCCAATGAATTAAACAAACAACAAAAAGCAGAAAGGAAAAATCTTGTATGAACAACAAAAATCAAACTGAAAATATGGAAGCTTGACCTGAGCATAAACCAATTCATTTTTAGGCAACAAATACAACAGAACTTAGAACACTGCAAAACTGGAATTTGACATGCCAACAGATGCATAAGTCAATTCATTTTTAGGCAACAAATACAACAGAACATAGAACGTTGCAAAATTGAAGTCCTCAATTGACTTTATTGGAAATGCGGAAGGATATTAAAAAGAAGTTAGCTCAACAGGTGCATAAGCCAATTCATTTTAGGGCAACAAATACAACAGAACACAGAACACTGCAAACCTACAGTAGGGAAATGACTACTCAATTGAATTTCTTGGAAGTGCGGAAGGATTTGAACCTTCAACCTACAGTAGGGAAAAATATTATGTAAGAAGAAAGAGATATAAATCAAATAAATTGTAAAATGCAATGAATTGTAGACTGGTATGCTCCTAAGCAACAGAACTGTAGAACAAACATAAAATTGAAGAATGGTACGAACCTGCTATGCACTGCAAAAATAGTGCAGTGTACTAACTGAGGTTTAGCTGCACTAGATGTACCTCACAAAATAAATATGAAATGATTTCTCAATTGACTTTCTTAGAAGTGCGGAAGGATTTGAACATTCAACCTACAACAGGGAAAAATATTACGTAAGAAGAAAGACATAAAAACCTATGCAACTGAAAATGTAGATATACTCGAAGCAGGAAACTGTAAAACCTAAGAAGGCTAAGCAATGTAGAGGAAACTGAGGAATAATGAAGTTGAAAAATCTTTAGCCACAAAACGTACTAACCTGCATATATTTTCAATTTGGGAAGCGATATCGGGCACGGGAGAGACGCTGAGGCTGTGGAAGAACTAACTTATGTCTGTGATTTTCGATTTGGGTCTGGATTTATGTTTTTCGATTGGGTTTGCGGCGGGTGTCGATCGCTGTGGTGAGTGGTCACGTACTGAGCACAAAAGGTAGAAAAGGGTAATCACGCTTCATATCTTTGTTCTATTCCCCACCGGTCAATTACATAAAGTTGACAAGTCCAGCGGGTATGCATCCACTTTTGGGAGTTGTGGTGCTGGTCACGGGCGGTCATGACCTACCCCACCCACTCCATTGTCATCCCTATCGATTACTACAGAGATGAACCTACTTCGGAATATGAACCCTAAAAAGGAATTACCTATTAAACCAATCACAACAATACCAGCTATACTACCTATTATCCAAAGAAAAATCCTTCGAGTAGTATCAGTAGTATTGGCTATTTACTCAACTTCCCTCGGATTTCATCAAGTGCCCATTTTTTTAAAAAAGGAGGATGCTTTTGAAATTTTGAGTATGAACAGGAAACAATTATCCAAATGCTTTGTGTGTATTCTCAAGAATGGGGTTATTTATAAGAAAAAACAACAGATATTTTGATTATGGAGCTACCAACATCATGACTTATGACCCATATGATATTGTTATATCAAGTTATAGAGAAGAAATTCATCCAAACTACAAGTGTAAAACTTGTGTCAGTCAAAGGAGCATGAGTTTTTGGATTAACTATTAATCTTCACTTGCTGAATTGTCAATTTGTGCATACTTTGTCACATAAACAATTATACTTTTAGCCATGTCAAGAAGGAGACTGACTGCATTTCCATAATGTATGTGACCGTTTGTGGTCAACATGATACCATTCCGGAAGGATAATTGGACATAACACTTAATGAGAAGGTTTATACAATGTCAGTGGGGTAGCTTTAGATGGACATTTGTTGATGGGTCAAGAATAAGTGGATCGACAAAGTTAGCTATTACATGGACACTTAGGTCATCCCTCACTTGATTACGGCCAAATATTATTTCCTCACATTTCTACTACACATTTAACTTGTGATATTTGTGTTTTGACACTAATTCATGGACAATCATATCTAATGAATAATTTTTTATTTGATATTCCTTTTTAATCAGGGGCAAGATCTGGCAACCTTTACCAGTTTCGGATGATGAATGGGATGACAGCAGTCAGAGAAATGCTGATAATGATGTGGGGAACTTAAATGTTGAAAACAGAATGTGTATAGGAAATGGGAGTAACAGTAAGGAAAGAGGAGATGAGTCATACACTGGTGAGAAGAATCATAGTGAAGCTGAAACGTAGACTAGATAGAAAAAATTGAAGGGGCAGGCTAGAAAGTTGGAAAAGAAACAGAAGGTGGATGGAGCTAGAACAAGGTATGATAGAGTGATAGGGAATTATGTGGTAGGTGTGGAGGAGCAGACAGATTCAGTGTGTAGTGATGAATATAACAACTTTGTAAAAGATTTCAGTGTACAACAGAGACGTCCGTTAAAAGGGAGCAACAAGAGGAATATAAGGGGACAGCTCAGAAAGAAGAAAATCAGAGAATCATGAGGGGGGTGGATACGTGAAATGCAGGGACAACGAAAATTGAGCTAAGCGTTAAAGGAGAGTGCGAGAAGGCAGGAAGATAGTAAGTTATCAAACTCGATAACATACAGTAATATATAGAGGCATCCAACAATAGGCATATGCAAAAGGAGGCTGGGGAGATACTAAAAATGGGGAAACTGATGGGCTTGAGATGTAATGGGAATGAGAATTGTACTACTGACGAGATAGAAAAAATGGAGAAAAAAGACATTGAGGCTAGTGAAAACAGAATAAGAGAAGAGGGGCAGATGGAAAAGGGAAAGGCTCAACAATGCATTTAATGTCCTTCAATGCACGGGGTCTGGGGAGTGCACAGAAGAGGAGAGACATTAGGAATATGTTAAAGGAAAAGGATATTGACTTTGTCGGATTCCAAGAAACAAAAAAGGAAGTAGTTGATAGAAGATTTTGCAAATCTCTGTGGTACTCTGAGGAGTTTGATTGGGTATACACAGGAGCTGTAGGATTTTCAGGGGGACAGTTGTGTATTTGGAGTATGATAAGTTTCAGAAGGGAAGAAATATGTAGTGAGAATGGGGTGCTAGGGATTACAGTGGTATGGGGAGACGACGCAGCAAAATCAAATTTGGTAAATGTGTACGGAGCAAGTGAGCTATGTGACAAGGTAGAACAATGGAAACTAATGTCTGATCGGATTCAGAGGAGTATGAATGAGAAGTGGTGCCTTTATGGTGATTTTAATGCAATCCTGAAGATGGATGAGAGAAAAGGAAGGGTACAAACTTGTAGGCAGGAAATATTGCAATTTAATTAGTTTGTAGAAACTAATAGATTGAATGATTTACGGTTAAGCAAGAGGAGATACACGTGGTACAGACAACCATGGGGGCGATGAGTAGATTGGATAGATTCCAGATTAATGATAAGTGGAGAGGCCTAAATAACCATTGGTACCAAGAAGGGGGGTTGAGAGATCATTCTAATCATGTCCCTGTAATGCTGGCAGATAGACAAGTCAATTGGGGAGCGAAACACTTTAAGGTGCTGGATGTCTAGCAGAAAAACGAGGAGTTTCAAAGCTTGGTAGTGAAGACATGGACTGAGACCGAGGTTGTGGGATACAAAGGTTTTATGTTAAAAGAAAAGGTCAAAACATTGAGGAATGTAATCAGAAAGTGGAATCTGGAGAAAAATGCTAACACGGGAGCTAGGATCAAAAGACTCAAACTACATTTGAGCAGAATGGAAAAAATATTGGAACTAGGTAATGCACGGGGAGAGGAATACAAGGAGGCTGATAGAGTATGGGAAGAACTTGCTAGACTGCAGAAAGAAGAAGAAGGGATATGATGTCAGAAGGCCAGAGTAAATTGGATACACCAGGGGATGCAAATACACGATTTTTCCACAATTATGTGAGGAGTAACAGGGCCACAAATAGGATTGATGGAGTGAGGAAAGGATCAGTATGGCTGCAGGAACCAGAGGATATAAAGGAATGTTTTAAAAGCGCTTTTGAGGACAGATTTTTTGAGCTAAATTCGAACAGACCCTCTCTGACAGCAGAAGGTATAAGGAGACTAGATAGTGAAGTTGTTGCTAGTTTGACAAAACCATGTAATGAGGAGGAAATCCTAAGTGCTATAGCAAGCTGTGGGGGGGACAAAAAGCCCGGGACCAGACATTATTAACTTTAATTTAATAAAGGCATTTCTGGGTGTGATGAAGGGGGATTTTGTGACAAGCAGGAATTTTTAGCGAATGGGAAGATGGTAAGAGGGGGTAATGCATCTCATATGATTCTGATCGCGAAGAAGGAATCCCCACAATGTGTTGAGGATTATAGGCTGATCACATTGATTAATTGTGCGTATAAGGTGGTGTCCAAGGTACTATCACACAGTATAAAGAAGGTGATGAAGGAAATCATATCGGAGACACAGTCAGCTTTTGTGGAAAATAGACAAATAGTGGACAACATTTTGGAGGCTAATGAGGCTATTCAGGATTTGAAAAGTGAGAAGAAGGCTGTTTTTGTGTTGAAGATCGACTTTGAAAAAGCATATGATACGGTTATTTGGGGATTTCTAGACGATTGAGTAGAATGATGGGGTTTCCAAGCAAGTGGAGGAAGTGGATAAGGGAATGTCTAGAATCAGCAATGACCTCAGTTTTAGTTAATGGTAGTCCATCTGCAGAGTGCAGACAACAAAGAGGACTTCGTCAATGGGATCCCTTATCACCTTTCTTGGAATCCTGTGAGGGGAATGAAAGCAGTGCTAAGAAGTTTTGAATTGATATCTAGATTGAAAATTAACTTTGACAAAAGTGAGCTGATAGGTATAAACATGGAGGAGGAGGTGCTAAAAGAGATGTCTGCGTATTTTAACTGTGGCATAGGTGCTCTTCCATTTAAATATCTGGGGCTCCCGGTTGGGACAAGAGAAAAACAATGCAGTATGTGGAATCCAATTGTACAGAGGATAGAAAAAAAGATAGAAATATGAAAACAAAGAAATCTGTCAATTAGAGGTAGGTTAATGCTCATAAAGTCTATGCTATCTTCGTTGCCATCTTATTATGTCTCCTTGTTCCTAGCTCCTAAGCGCATAATCTATAAAATCGAGTCTATCTGTAGGAATTCTTTACGGAGAGTGAGAAATGGAGAGGAAAAATCAGTTGGATAGCATGGAATAAAGTTTGTCAACCCATTGATAGGGGGCTAGGAATCCATAGAGTGGAAGTCATGAACAAGACACTATTTGGGAAATGGATTAGGAGAATCTTACAGGGTGAATATAGGTTATGGAAGAAGGTACTAAGATTTAAATATGGGAGGGGAGAGGTTCTACAAGTTGGAGGGAGGAGAGAGTTACAGATACAAGGAGAGAGGGGGGGGATATTATTAGTAGAAGAGAGAGGGAAAGCAGCAAGGAGATGGTATGGTGGAGGGGACTGCAAAGTTTATCAAGTGAAGAGTGGTTGGAAAATATGATTAAGTTGAGAGTGGTCGATGGCAGTGGTATTAGAATTTTGGACAATACATAGATAGAGGAGAGGGCTTTAAAGGAGGAGTTTGAGCGATTATATAGGGTGGCTACAAAAAAAGAAGGGACAATTAGCTAACATGGGAATTGGGAGGGAGGAATCTGGAGGTGGAGTATAGTGTGGCGTAGGGAACTTTACAAGTAGGAAAGAAATGAGGAGAGTGAACTGATGGAGATGATATATGATGTTCTTTTGCTGGTGAATGTACAGGATCAATGGATTTGTAAAGAATCCAGCTCTAGCGAATATGAAGTCAGACTTGCAGCAAGACATGTAAATGAGCTTACACTTATTCCAGTTGATGAGACTATGGTGGAAAGAATGCAGAAGCTATGGAACAAATTCACCCCTCGAAAGGTCACAATTTTTTGCTGGAGATTGCTGTTGAATAGGCTACCAACAAAGCAGAACTTGTGTAGACGAGAGGTTATTTAGCATGAAGAAAATGCAATTTGTACACCATGTGACTCAGGTTCTAAAACAGAATCACATATCTTCGTGCAATGTAAGTTTATGGTGGATGTGTGGATATTTGTTCTAGGATGGCTACAGATGCTTGATATATCAGTGGATGCCCGAACTTGGATGAGTTTGAATTGCTAAAACTTGTTGCTCTGATGAAAGAAGTTTGGCGTTTGATATGGATGGTTACACAATGGACTATATGGCGCTATAGGAATGAGAAACAGTTTGCTGGGGCTGGATGCTACACCTGCTAAAGCCATACTGCAAATCCAGATGACCACCTGGAAGTAGATCAGAGCAATGGCCGAGAAGAACTCGTTTGTTTATGGTATCAATGACTGGAGAGGAGGCTGGAGGAAGATGGAAATGCAAATGAGGTAACCGAGTATCAAGGACAATGGAGAGGAGGCCGGAGGAGGATGGATAAGCATGAGGCTGCTCTACTGAGGTGAACAAATCCTGCAGAAGGGGCTGGGAAGAGTCAGCCAACAAATAGTGTGACTTGAAAAAGTTCATAAAGTTGTCGGCGACTACAAACCACTGGCTACTGTAGGAATGAAATGGAGGCATATGGTATTCAAAAAGAGGTAAAAATGGAACATAGACACAACACTGATCCGATGTCAGTGATTACAATGCAACACTGATCCGATGCAGTTGTTTTGTGTGAAGAAGGACAGATAGACTGTGAATGGATTGAGGATACATAAGTGGAGATAACTACCCAGAGACAACTACAAAAATCTCATTGTTAGTGACTTTGGGAATGAAAACAAGGAATATAGCTGTGGTTTTAACTGTATGGATCTAAAGCTCGAAACCTTGCCTAAACGGTATGTATTTACCCAAAAGGAGGGTCGGATGTAAAGCCATGTACATACGTTTATTTCCCAATGATATAAAATTTTTGCTTAATAAAAAAAACTTTGAAAATGGGATCCATATCGAGTTCCCACTCGGGTGGGATTTAGTATTTGTTTTTCTTTTTATTATTGAAGATTGCACTCATATTTGTTAGGTTATATTTTTAAACATAAATGTGAGTTTTTTGAAAAAAAATATTTATTAATTTTGCCTAATTAGAAGGCAATTCAATGGCTATATAAAAATTCTTTGATCTGATAATGCGGAGAATTTGAGAAAAAATGCAAATATCTTTCCTCGAAAAATGGCTTCCACCAAACTACGTGTTTCAAAACTCAAAATAAAATGGTATTTTTTTTATAGGCACACTAAAATGGTATTGTCGAGAGAAATGTAATATTTCATTGAGATTACCGAGCACTTATAATTGAAATGTTTACCATCCTTTTTGTATGAGGATGTAGACACTGCAGCCTATTTTGAAAATCACATACCCATGAATATCCTCGATTTTCTGACACAAATATAAGCCCTAACAGATCACATTGTCTCCCACAAAAGCACTTACCCCTGTATCTTTGGTTGCTTCATCTTAATCATATTCAAAAAAACCATCAGACTAAATTTGAACATGTGTCACGAAATGTAAATTGTTGGATATTAGATCAATCAAAATTTATAAACTCAACTCTGTGCCTGGTGCGGGATTTTGTCTCTGCAGGGACAATGCACGAGAACAACAGATCGTGGAGCAGCTTGGTATATTTTTGTAACCAGCTCCGCTGCCCAGGATACATTATTGCTTTTGGGAGTCCCCTGCATCCTCGAATATCAAGCTCAATATTGATGGGAGCATCCGCACCACTGCTGCTGGCATAGGAGGAATTTTTTGAAATGGAGCAGGACACTGCCTTACTGTCTTCTTGTCAAATGTCTGTTGCTGCTCAGCTATTGAAGCCGAAACTCTGGCCCTGCTTCAAGGACTGGAGACAGGCCTGTCCAGAAACTACACCAGACTTGAAGTGGACACTGACTCATTGTTATTGGTGAATGCTATCAAGCTAATTCTGGATGCACCCTGGCGAATAAGGCAAACTATCAGAAGGATACAATAACTGCAAGGATCTTTCCTACAATGCAAAATCACGCATGTATACAGAGAGGTAAACTAGGTGGCTGATGCACTGGCCAAAAAGGGTGGGCAGCTCCAAATCGGAGCACACATGATTCTGGATCACCCTACAGATGATATAGTACAACTACTACAGCAGGATGCTACGCGCACAATCAATTGACGAAAGAGCAGAATACAGGGATGAGATTCCAAGCCAAAAGAAGCACACAACTCACAGAAGACCCATCGAAGACATGTTTAGATCAAATTTGTATTTTTTGTTTTCCTATTTTATTTGGGCATATTATCATGTACATAAACTTTTGGTGGAGGGGGACGGCCACCGAATAAAATAAAAATTTTAAAATTTTTTTATTGATGCTATAACCTCTCGAACTCATCGTATACTTATTACCCTACATTGTGATTTTGTCGAAATTGAATACTATTATACCTCCCTTCACCAATCTAGTGTTCAAGGGAAGACCAAGTGAGTCGAGATTAGGTCCACTAGATTGTTTTTGTGCCACTCCCTTGACATCGATTTATGTCCAACATTGACCTATCCAAGACACTTCATTTAACCAAGATGCTTCACCAATACCTGATACTCATCCAGATAGTGCGGTAACCACACGCCATCACATTGATGTAGTTGAATCTGGTCGAACTATGTACTAGATTCATCCCCTCTCAGTGGCATGCCTATAGTTAATGGTGCTAACCTCCCTCAAGTGGACTATACTTTTGGGCCATGACAGTGCAAGTGAGGTTGGAGGAGAGTATCCAAGTCTGGAAGGATATGTATTTCCTCCCCGGGGCACCTGAATTGTCCCCCTAAGATGATTATAGCTAACCATGAACATAGTTCGAAGAAGTATTCCATGGCCAACCTGTTCAGGTGGAGATTGTAAAAGACGACCAAAGCTTTCTCTGTAGTGGGAGAAACAGCTCGAAATGAGAGAGAGGCAATAAATATTCCTAAGTGGCATGAAACAAGGGAGGTTGAGATGGATTCCTTGAAATAGAATGCAACTTAGAATAAGTGTATACTACTAGCTTTAAAATAGACCTATTTGATACCACTAGGTGTATACAATTATGAGTATAATTTTTTTGATAATGTAGGGAACCCTACCGAGGTAGGTAAACCCGACGCCCTACTGCAATAGCTTGCAAACCACGATAGGGAGGTAAGCCACACTTAGCAACACATATGTGACAGGCTCATGTCACTAAGGGGATTTGAATCCATGACCTTTGAGTGCAATTGTCACTCTTAGAACCACTAGACCAACCCCTCATTGACTATTTTGAGTATAATTGATCGATCAATGAAGAGGTATAAGACACAACTTGTAGAGTAAACAATGTAGAGAGTTTTTCACCTATGAGAAAACTTGATTAAATAAGGATCTTATTTTCCATTAGGCCATAGAGTGGGATCTACACTAATTTGATATTAAAATGTATTTCTTTAAGGAGAGAGAGTATATGAGGTATGCATGGAGTGTCCTCTAATTTTTTTTGATGATTTTTTACCATATGAGGTGCAAGATTGAATAAGGAAGTATATGTCCAAAAGCAATCATCGAGAGCATATTACGAGTTGTTTACTACAACAATTAAGCAATATGTATATAGGCTGTGGACCATACCTTGTTCCTGAAAAAAAGGGATGGAAAGGTTACATGTCTAATCATTTATGTGGATAGCATGGTGATTAATGGAGATGATATAGATAAGGTCGAGATCCTCCGACAGAATCTGTTCAATGAGTTTGAGATGAAAGACTTGGGCTATTTGACATATTTTTTTAGTATTGAAGTTTTGAGATTGAAGAAATGAATTTATGTTTCCACATAAATGTATGTTATTGATCTTTTAGCCAAAACTGAAATTCTTGAGTGCAGGTCGGTCGATATACCATGGTGGTGAATCATCTACTGAAGTTCACAGAGGGGGTATAGCTAACTGATTGGGAACGATACCATCATTTAGTGGAGAAAATGTCAAAATCAACCTGACATTGCATAAGCTATGGCTTGTGGAGTAGTTTGGCAATTCTGCATAAGCCTCAAAAGGATCATATAGACGCAATAATGAGTATTCTTGGATATTTTGAATGCTCTCTAATAAACCCCATTCATATGCATTTTAGGCTCATTTATTTGATAATATTTGCTTGAAATCATATCTTTTGTATGTTTTTTACTTGTTTTTATCTTATTTTGTGTTTTAGGGTCAAGATCAAGTGGAATAAGGGAAAATGCCCAAAAAGTGGAAGTTTAAAATCCAAAATCCAATTAAACCACCATAAGTCTCACTAGATATTTATCCAAAGTATATGGACAAATTGGAGGGCAAGAAGGTCATTTCAACCCTTTTCTCCAAAGCTTAAAATCTCCTCCACTCATTTTTTAAAAGGCTCTCTCTCCCCTTTTGAAATTAAAAACATCCGATAGATTTCTTCAAGAAGGAGGGGACGGCCACCAACCATCTTGGGGAGGAAGAAGGCGGTTTGGACGACACCGGCGGCAGCCTTCTCGGCAGCGACCAGTGGCAAACATTCCGGCCAAGAAGAGGAGGCCTAGATTTGAGGGATTTCACTTCCTTGCATTCAATGAGACTCTCTTCCCCTTCTCCAATTTGTCTTGGCCCTTTTAGTTTCTTTAGATTGTTTAGTTTATTTTTAAGCATGTTTAGCTAGTTTTTATGGGATTGGGCACTTAGCCCTTGAACTTAAATGTAATCTTGATTATGTTTATTTAATTTCTATTTGGAGTTTCCTTTATCTTTGTTGCCTTAAGTGAACGATTATGTTCCCTCTCTGCCTGTGGCTGTTTTATTGAGTTCATATTCAGCCTGTTTTATCTTTCCTTTGGCAGTCACTTAATTATTTCTCATCTTGGACAGTTTTAGTCTTAGCTTCACAAATTGGCAGATACTTGCTGTGTTACTGGTTTCGGCCAGTAACTTACATTCTGGCCAGTTAGTTGTTTCGGTTGTTAGTAGTTTGCATTCGGCCAGTTTCATTTGGCAGTCACTTATGCCACAAACTGGGCAGTCACTTGGTTAGCCATACAGCTCGGCCAGTTAGTAGTTTTGTAAGATAGAAAGTGGCAGTCACTTAGTACTTAGGTTAATTGCTGAATTTAGTTGCTAGGTTAGTTGCAGAGCAGTTTTAGTTTTAGGATTAAACAACTCGAAACGATTATTGTGTGTTTTTGTGAATGTAATTAGGCACTTAGATATTAACTAGTCACTAATCCCATCCTAAATTCTTCGAGAGTCGAACCAGGACTTCTTTACTCTCTATACGAGTCTAGAGTTGTCTTGGTATTATAAATTTAAATGCGATAGGATTGTGACATTCCATATAATCCTCATCAGTCCTATTCAGGTTGATCCACATTTTATGATAACCCCGATTGATCAATAACACCCTCACACACACACATTCTGGATGTCATTCGGAGAATGTACCATCACATTGCATGATGTGTCGATAATATCTGAACTCCCAATTAATGGAGAGCCAGTTGCCGGGTTATGTAGTGGTCTATCATGGTATTTCCTTCGTATTCGTGCATATATGCACGACCACTACGGCATGAATATTGATGAATGAGATATATTTGAATCGAAAATGAAGGTTCCCACGATTGGGAAATATTTAAGAGATGCACAGATTGATGAGGAGATCGAGGAGATATAAGTACAGTATTTTGTCTAGAGTGTCATAGCCGTTATTTTTGGAACATTCTTTTTCCTGATAGTAGTAGGTATATGATAGAGATGGACTTGCTCTTATATATAGAAAATTTGTCGATAATTCGCATGTATAGCTGGGAGAGTGCATTATTGTGTTGCCTGTAAAATAATATGTGCAGGACTCATGACGAAAACTTGAAAAACTTGGGTGGCGCTATTAAATTGTTGCAAATATGGGGATATTCACGCTTCTGGACCATTGCGTTGAGCCCTCAAAGCCATGCCATTCCGTCTCACAGACCACAAAGAAGTTCATAGATTCCTGATATATTCGGGAACAGATTTTTGACATGGATGAAGTTACGAACGTAGGGCCACACCAAGTTCGATTGATTCAGATGTCATTTGATGTCGTTATGCTTATCATGTATAATCTTGATTTTATTATCTATGATAATTAATTATAGTTTGTTAATTCTCTCTAATAATTTTTTTGTATTGGTTTGGTTTGCAGTTTCATTCAACCCCATATACAGACTACGAGATGAGCCATATTTTCGACTATGATCGTATGCTATGGACGTACGATGAGTCTATCTATTTTTAGATTTGATCGAGTTCGTGCATATTATACGTATCTCGTTCACCAATCTAGCTGGACTTAGGGGATCCCATAAGTGGTGGATGTTGGAGGGGAAGTACTGACACACAAGAAAGTGGTGGATAGGAATAGGCTTAATTGGGCATAAATTTAAACCAATATCTTGGTATGTGGGCAAATCGTCTTCAGTACGCCCTCATTGAGTATGTCAGAGGAGCCGGAATGCCAAATATTTGGACGGATGGCTATTTGAGTTGTGCCAAACAGCACAACCGCTGATTCTGTACTCCCGTACACCCGGTGGAGCAAGTTGGTGTGCCAGTTGATTTAGTGTCTTTTATAATTGTTGTGGTATGTTTTAATTTTGTGAGATTATGCTTATTTAATTTTGTTAGATTATTTTTATTTTTATCTGATTAATATTTAAATATACAGATACAAGATATATTTGAAAAGGGCAAAAACACGAGTCAGGTAACTCCAGAATGGCTAGCATCAGTTGGTGTAAAGCTACATAGAGGTTTGTGAGGCGAAGTTGATGACAAGCCACTCTCTACGCAGGCTCCTGCCCGTCAGTGAACAACGAGTCCATCAACACAGCTAATGATACAGCATGATCATGAGGAGAGTTCTTCACACCAACTTACTAATCTGGGCGCTGATGATATGTCAGTGCCACAAGAGATAGTTAAAGTATTTTTTTATGGGAAATATTAATTACAGTAGATTTATGAACAGATAAACGTAATATATTTTGAATTTGTATAAACACTGCTTTATTTCCATGTACATACATTGTTTTGCAATTTTAATTAGAGTTATTGTATTTCCTATTTAATTTATTGTTTATTAATGATTTCTATCAATGTCTATCATTTCACAATAAATCCACTTCATTATGAAATGATCAATAGAACAAGTGCAAAATCAATCCAATTATTTTAAATTAAATATTCTAATAAAATTTTCCACAAACTAAACATCTCGAATTCATAGTTTTTAGATATTTATATCCATCAATAAACTTCGCTTCGTCGTTCACAACAAGTAAATGAATTTTCGGATCAATAAGCGCGTTATTTGCCAACATGAATGTTTTAACATGAAAATAACATTTTTTCCACCATGCAAACTGATCCTTAACTTGACGACAAGTTTGGAGGTCAACGACAAAGGAGTCATAGTCCATACTCCAACATCGGTGCATGAAATTAGGTCTAAAACCGACAAGAGATATTTCATAATCGCCATAATCCTTATCTCGCATACCACCTTCTATTGCGAGTTCTAATGTTGCTTTCAATATGGGTTCCTGCCAGTTGCTATTTGTGCTATATCTGGTCTAGCTCATTGTCTGTAAATAAATATAATTTAGTTAAAATAATACGATGCATTTAAAATATTATTAAAAATATCTCCTTACATGTAAAATAATAAATATATTAATATTAATTCAATATTAAAATTTACGGATACACAGTGATAAATATTATATAAACTATTATTTAAATAGTTACCTTTGGAAAATAAGAATGGAACTGTTAGCCCAAAATTGATACTACCTTCGCAAGTACTTCAATTTGTGTCTGTTTTTTAATGTGTTGAAATGTAAGAGAGGAATGTGTGTTTAAATATGAGAGTCAGTGCTACTGATATCAATGCAGATGTGGGTTGGAAATGGTGGCGAGAAATGTTGCATTGCGTTGCTTTGCTGCAAAGACATCAACGCGGTGCCAGGGTATTTTTGAAATGACCTGTTGTCTTGCAGGGCAAAGACACAAATTTATTATTTATCCTAGATGTTCACATTATTGCCACTATTTTTTCGTTATCCTTAGTCAACTGATTGTTCTCATCTGTGTTGGGTTTTGAAAGTTTAGAATCTCCACTATGGTTTAATTTGAGCAGTGCTAGCGTGCTAGAAAAATTATGACAAAATTTTCTGATTCTGTATAAATTTTCTGGCCTCCAAAACACCTGTATGAAGGAGAAAATAAAGTTGCTATAAGCACCGAAAATCTGCAATGTGAAAAGTGAGTTCAAAGTGGCGTGCATCCAAGACAAGGGCAGACTTAGGAAAATGATCCACTCCGGACTGGGCTTAAGATATATACTTTTTCATTCTGGGTGGGCCTGAAAGATTCATTGGGCTGACCAGAATCGGCCTGGGACTGCCGATACATAGGTCTGCCAGTGATCCAAGATAATATAGCAGGTCTCAGATCTTTGGTGAGGCAGGCTTCTTTCAAGTTGTGGGCTTAAGTGGTAGTTTGGTTGTGTTCCTTCAATTAATAAATCAATAGGCCCAACATCATGTCCACAATTAAGTTGGATGGAATAAGCGTGAACTCTGTTATCATAGAATAAGGATTAATCTTGAGAAGAGTCATGTGACTCTACTTAAGTGGGGGAGAAATTTGGTCCATAGGATTAAAATCCGATGGACCAGTGATGTATCGGGAAAGAGCACGACAACAGCTCTGGTTGACCAGTTCTGGGATCTAGCAGATACACGCAAATTGGGATGCAAGAAGAGTAAGTGATGTGGTTGAACCCGACGGTCAAGCTCACTGGATGACCTTCTACATTCTGATTGAGTCCTTTTCCCCCATTAAGTCGTGTGTATTTCCTAGGCTTGCAAGCTGTCTTAGTTACTTAAGTGTAAGCTCTCCTATAAAGGAGCAGAAAGCTGAAGTTGTAAGACAGTTTTATGAATGAAATAAACAAGCTTTTCCCTTTGAATTCTTGCGAGAATTCTTCTTCTCTAGAGTCCTAACAAGCAAACCGGGTGCTGCCATGCACCGTTTGCTTCAGTTGGTATCGGAGCGCATAAACGTCCTGCGACCGGCAGATACCATGACTCCAAAACAGTGACAGGCTCGTATGAACAAAGTTAATGATCGCGATAACCTCGCCACGATCCGTGCCGAGGTGGATCGAGTAATCAACAAATGCTTGGAACATATGTTCGAATCTCAATTTGTTCCTCTGATTAATGAACTACGCCATCATTTGGACAACGTCACCCCCTGGGGAGAAGCCCCACATACTGCCGAAGACGAGGAGTTTGATGAGCTTTATAACGAGCCATATGAACGGCCCGTCATGCCAAACACCACACGGGAAAATAGCTCTGGTGGCATCTCGGCTACGAGGATGGGCCTTATCCTGGTGGCATCAAGTGAAGTTAAGCCGGAGTCGATCTGGAAAAGCCAAAATTGAGACATGGGAGAAGATGAAGAAACATATGTGCAAGACCTTCTTGCTGCATAATTACCACCGTATGATGAGCCAGAGGTTGCAAAATCTCCGACAAGGCACTCGCACCGTAGAAGAATACACTTTGGAATTCTACGTCCTAATTGCCAGAGTCGACTTAATGGAAGGCAAAGAGCAGCTAGTATCACGATATATCAGTGGCCTGCGTGTACAAATCCAAGAGATGGTTAATTTGTTTGATCCAATAAATGTCGCGACAGCCTACCAGCGGGCATTGGCGGTAGAGAAGCAATTGAGGTGCCCAACTGGTTCGGCCACTCCTACACCAACGGTATCGACCTCATGACTCTCCGGCAAGGACGATCCTAATTCAGTTGGAAGTAGCAATTCCAGAACACCCGCTGGTGGGGTGAAGTGTTTTGGGTGTGGGGAGTTGAGCCATCGACAGTTCGATTGCAAAAAGATGGGAAAGCGGATGATGGTGGCTGACACAGCTGACGAGTCCACGGAGGTAATCGAGGGTCAAAACGATACTCTTCTCATATTCGACGATTACTCAGAAGAGGTTGAGGCAGGAGATACAGGACTCATGCTAGTCTCATGGCGTATTTGTCTAGCACCAAAGGGAGGCAACAAGGACTGGTTGTGCAACAACATTTTTTCCTCCACTTACACAATAGGGGGAAGGATATGCCGTTTCATGATCAATGGCGGGAGCTGTGAGAATCTCATCTCCACCGAGGTTGTGCAGAAATTAAACCTGCCGACAGAATCTCATCCCATTCCCTACAAACTGTCGTGGTTGAAGAAAGGAGGAGAGTTAGCCATGAACCTGCGAGCACGGATCACATTCTCCATTGGCAAAAGGTATACTGACTCCATTTAGTGCGACGTGCTGCAAATGGACGCATGCCACTTACTGTTGGGATGCCCCTGGCAATTCGATCGGCAGGTCACACATGACGGGCGGAAGAACACATATAGCTTCATCTTGACAATGTTCGTGTAACACTGGCCCCCTGCCCACTCGAAGTCGAGCTACCGGAAAAGGGGGTTACCAAAATTCTGATGCTATGGCAATTCTGTGCGGAGTTGGACACAGAGCAGCACTGCTATGTTCTAGTAAGGAAGTTAAGCAGTCCAGGTTTTGAGATGGATTGCCACGGGAGCGAAATCATCCTCACCGAATTTGCAGATGTTTTCCCACACGAGCTACCCGATGGTTTGCCTCCCCTAAGAGATATACAACACCGCATTGATCTGGAACCCGAAGCCCCACTGCCTAACCGGCCACACTACCGGATGAGCCCGCAGGAACATGAGGAATTGAGGCGTCAGGTGGAGGAATTAATCCAGAAAAGACTGGTTCGAGCTAGTCTCAGTTCCTATGCCGTTCCGGCGTTGCTCATACCCAAAAAGGACAATTCCTGGAGGATGTGTATAGATAGCCGCGCAATCAATAAAATCACGATCAGGTACCGCTTCCCCATTCCCCGTTTGGACGATCTCTAGGATCAACTGACTGGAGCTGCCATATTTTCTAAGCTTGATCTCAAAAGCGGATATCACCAAGTCCGCATAAGACCCGAGGATGAATGGAAACTGCCTTCAAGATGAGGGAGGGACTGTTTGAATGGCTTGTTATGCCCTTTGGCCTGTCAAATGCACCAAGTGCATTCATGCGGATGATGAATCAAGTATTGAGGCCTTTTATAGGTCAATTTGTTGTGGTCTACTTCGACGACATCTTAATCTTTAGCAAGAGTAGGGAAGAACATCTTGAACATCTAAGTCTGTGTTGCTCACACTGCGGGAGGAGAAATTGTTCTGCGCCGAGCAAAAATGCTCCCTTTTTATGCAGGAGGTCACATTCTTGTGTTATATTGTGAGTGCGTAAGGCTTAAGGGTGGATCCGGCAAAAATACAGGCCATTGAAAGCTGGCCAAAATCGCAAACTGTCACTGGTGTTCGGAGTTTCCATGGCTTGGCTTCTTTTTATCGTAGGTTCATCCCTCATTTCAGCTCGTTAGCAGCCCCGCTAACAGATTGTATGAAAGGACAGCAGTGCAACTGGACGCCCGAGGCAGAGCATGCATTTCAACAAATCAAAGAAAAGCTTTGTTCTGCTCCCGTGCTCGTGTTTCTCGATTTTGACAAACCATTTGAGTTACACAGCGATGCCTCCCAACTCGGAATAGGAGCGGTCTTAAGCCAAGAGGGACGTGCAATTGCCTATTTCAGTGAAAAATTGTTTGGTTCCAGGCAGAACTACAGTGCCTACGACATCGAACTATATGCGGTGGTCCAGGCGATCAAACACTAGAGGCACTACTTATTCCACAAGGAATTTGTACTCTTCACCGACCATGAGGCGCTTAAGTTCATGCACAAGCAAGATAATATTTCATCTTGCCATGCCGCCTGGTTTTCATACTTGCAACAGTTCACGTTCGTTGTGCGACACCAATCTGGGGCCAGCAAAAAAGTCGCAGATGCACTCAGCCGGCGTCAATCTCTACTGACTCATATGAGTGTGACAGTTCCCGGGTTTGAATCGTTCCGTACTCTATTACCAGAGGATCCTTACTTTGGACCAATCTACAGACGAGCGCTAGAGTCCAAGCAAGGGGAATTCGTTGTGCAGGACGACTTCCTGTTTTGGGGGCAACAATTGTGTATCCCTGAGAGCAGCCTGCGGGACTATATTGTTGCCGAGATACACAATGAAGGAAACGTCAGACAAACTCGTACATTGGTGCTGATTGCACAGTCCTATTACTGATCGTCCTTATGCCGCGAAGTGGAGTGGTATGTTCGTCGTTGCCATATATGCCAGATTGCGAAAGGCGCTGCTTCAAATGCTGGGTTATACTTACCCCTGCCTATTCCAACTCAACCATGGGTTGATTTAAGCATGGATTTCGTGCTGGGACTTCCCCGCACACAGAGGGGATTTGACTCAATCTTATCGTGGATGTCGTGGTTGACAGATTCTCAAAAAATGAGTCACTTTATCGCATGCAGGAAAACTATAGATGCCAGCAAGGTTGCTCAGTTATTTTTTCAAGAAATATACCGGCTTCATGGGCTGCCGCTCACCATCGTGTCGGACCACGATACGCGATTCCTCAGCCATTTCTGGAGAAGTTTGTGGCACCTGATGGGAACAGAACTGAACTTCAGTAGCGCCTACCACACTCAAACTGATGGGCAAACGGAGGTCGTGAATCGCTTGCTTGGGAACCTACTACGCAGCCTGGTGTGCTCTAATCCTAAGAGTTGGGATGTCCAGTTAAGTCGAACTGAGTTTGCCCATAATCATTCCTTGAACCGAAGCACTAGATTTAGTCCGTTTCAAGTTGTGTACTCTGCGGTTTTGCATGCCCCCGTGGATCTGATCACATTACTAGATTCTCGCCCTCCGCACGATAGTGCTTGTGATTTTGTCGAAAAACTTACTGATGTTCACCAAACGGTGGTGAAGAACTTGCAGCAAGCTTCGGTGGGGTACAAACAATTTGCAGATATGAAACGCCGTTCACTGGAATTTGAAGTAGTCGATTATGTGTGGGTTGTGCTAACAAAGGACCGTTATCCCGCAGGGGAGTTTCAAAAGCTAGCTGCTCGAAAAATCGAGCCTTTGGAAGTTCTGGAAAAGATTAACCCAGACTGTTATTGACTGCGTTTGCCTAGCCATGTCAAGACAGCAGACGTGTTCAATGTTAAGCATCTATTCTCGTATTATGCAGATTCAACAGACAGTGACAGTGGCCCCAATTCGAGGTTGAATTCTTTCTCACTCGGTGGAGCTGATGTACCGAGAAAGCGCACGACAATAGCTCTGGCTGACCAGTTCTAGGATCTAGCAGATACACACAAACTGGGACGCAAGAAGAGTAAGTGAGGTGGTTGAAACCGACGGTCAAGCTCACTGGATGACCTTCTACATTCTGATTGAGTCCTTTTTCCCCATTAAGTCGTGTGTATTTTCTAGGCTTGCAAGCTGTCCTAGTTAATGAAGTGTAAGCTCTCCTATAATGGAGCAGAAAGCGGAAGTTGTAAGACAGTTTTATGAATGAAATAAACAAGCCTTTCCCTTAGAATTCTTGCGAGAATTCTTCTTCTCTAGAGTCCTAACAAGCAAACCAGGTGTTGTCGTGCACTGTTTGCTTCAACCAGATTACTTGTCCAAGAGCATATGACTTTGTACAGGAGGATAAAGTCCATGAGGAGATCCTTCCTCATACACGAAAAGCACAAAAAATACACTTGTGCGCATGTGATTGGGTTATGCGATGACCCACACTTTTTTGTCATTCAATCACGTTCCGCTACATCATTTTGTTGCGCTTTTCCTGTCAAAATTTTCTTCCGGTATGTCATTAGTGCTCTTTCATGTACCAGAATCAGTACAGGAGCCATTTGTGGCGACTTCGAGTCACTGGAAAAATCTATCAATATTTTCGAACTCCCTGTGTTGAAATCTTTTGAAAAGCAGTCATATATTTGATTTTAGTGATTGAATGGTATTGTTTAAAAATTGTGTTAAGTTTGTTGTTCTTTAGGCGTATATTTATAGTGTTTTAGTTTGTTTGTTTTTGCAGTGAATCCACCGCAACTAAATTCTATGGCTGGTTCCCATAAGATTTTGATTACAAAGATTCTCAAAATATTGATAAATTTTTTTAGCAACTCGAAGTCGATGAAAAAGGTTTCTATACCGGCTTGAGTTAAGTTTGTTGTTCTTTAGGCGTATATTTATAGTGTTTTAGTTTGTTTGTTTTTGCGGTGAATCCACCACAACTAAATTCTATGGCTGGTTCCCATAAGATTTTGATTACAAAGATTTTGAAAATATTGATGAATTTTTTTAGCAACTCGAAGTCGACGAAAAAGGTTTCTATACCGGCTTGAATCACCGAAAAAGGCTTTTGTACCAGTTCTTATACATGAAATAGCCAGTATATGTAAACATGTTGATATAAATAGGAAAGTCGGCCGCATCAAGTCAGGAGTAGGGGTGAACGTTGGAATTACTCGGACCCAAAAGTTAGGTATCTAAAATTGCTACTTGAACCCATGTTCGGATACTCGATACCCGAACCCAATGAGGTATCACGTAATGCCCATTTGCTCCTTTTTTAACTAAAAAATGGGTTTAGGGTTAGGGTACCCGGACCCGATTAAAACACTTCCTTATTTATTCAATTATTTGGTTTTCTCATGTTTGTGAGAGTGACTCAATCTTCTTCCTGTATTGATTGTTAGGCAACTTTCATTTCCATAAACTTGATTGAATTTAAAATTATACAACATAGAATATAGAGCATGATACACCGCACAAGGCTTCTCACACACAAAGCAGGAATCATCTCTAGTGGATCCCACACATACCAACAAGTGTGTGTGTGATCCACTCTTGTGAGAGTGTCTGACACGAACTCGTGCTGTGAATCACTTTACTAGAATATATAATATAGAAAACAATTAATTATTTTAATAATTTTTTTGTTTGGTACAATAAATTAGGAAGATTTTTTGATGATAAATAATGATTAAATTATTATTTGATTTTTTGTTTGAATAATCGGGTTCGGGTTTGGATACATCATACCCTACACCCCAAACCTGATCAGATACTAAACCCTAAAATTCTAAATCCGTACTCGTACCCAATGTTTTCGCATATGAGGTTCTAAAACTCGAACCCATTTAAATATCCATAAACTAAACATGATAAACTACACTTTATTTTTCACACACACTTCACACTCCATGCGTGTGGGTCCCCCACCCCCCACCCCCACCCTCACCCATGTG
>JAOYMZ010008762.1:0-21774 GCA_025802335.1 Pinguicula primuliflora
AAACTGAGCAATGAGCATTTAATGTTCCTTGCAAATTGTTTGCCGACATTAACTCTAAAACCTATGAAACCAAAATCTTACATTTTTATAATTCCTAAACCATTTTAAAATTCTGTTTGAGAATTCGGTTCTCTAGGTGCCGCCTAGTCACAGAACAATCGCTCACTGTACAGTCTAAATGACACCTAAGTACCCACTTAGAGGTGCCTATGCCTCGCCTAAAGATCGTCCAACGCTTTCTCGAATATAATTGAAAACTTATGAATATGCAAGAAAAAAAATCATCCAATTTGCCAAGAACTTATGTTAGAAATTTTCTAAGTTTATCTACTTTTATTAAACTGCATTTCTCAATTTTAAATTTATAAATTTAATACATTCTTAATTTAGGACAGCAGCGCAGCCACCGATCATTCTTAAAAATGGAAACGAGCCTGTTGCCCGTAGCGTTGGAGTCATGACCCAACCCGGGTAGAAGAGAAAAATTAGACCATTCAGGTAGAGGAGAATGAAAGGAGGGAAAAAGAGAGATACAATCATTGACGACGCGCAAACATCCGCGACTCCGTCCACCGACGTCGACGTCGCCGTTGTTTCCTCCGACAATGATGGCGGTGTCATGGTCGGGGAAGAAGGGCTGAGAAATTCAGAAGAGCATGAGAAATTTGAAGCTGCAGAAGAAGATTTCGAAGATGAAGGAGAGGGGGATTCTGAAGAAGATAGAGATGAAGAACAGATGGAAGACGCTCAAATTGAACGGACGGAGATGTCTGAGGGAGAAAGGACGAAGCTTGCTGATGGATACTATGAAATTGAGGCCGTCCGAAGGAAGCGCGTCCGGAAGGTGACTATTTTAATTTTGAGTTTGCATCTTGTCAAATTCGTTAGAAGAGATTATATTAGGATATTTGTGCATTGAGGGATTTTAATGAAAATTTACTTGCCATTGATCCGTGGATTCTTTTCCGGCATTGTTTGGAATGCGGCGAATAAAGGGTAATGTCCAATATCTCATAAAATGGTGAGTGATCTAGAACCCAGCTGACATGTCTCTTTATTTATGGGGAAGAACACGACGCCAAGTTTACTCCTGTGTTAATGCTTTTATGTGTTTTTTATCACTTGGTAACTATGGGAAGGCGAGGTTGGTCAGAGGCTGAAAACACTTGGGAGCCTTTGGAGAATCTGATGCAGGTTAAAGATGTAATTGATGCGTTTGAAGAAAGGTGCTTATTTCTGTTCACAATTTTCAGTATGCTTGTACAGTTTTACATATTTATAGTGTGTAATGTTTGGGTGGATAATGATATGAGATTGTTGAATCCATCTCATGATTTTTTTCATTCCTTTTTTGAAAAAATTTGTCTCTTTATTGCATTTAAGTCGAAAAGCAGGAAAAAGCCGTTCGGCACGCAAAAGAAGACGCAAGGCAGGTGTAACTCCGATTCAAACCAAGAAAAAACAACAAACTCATCAGCAATCCCCTGCAACGGCAAGTTGTAGAGTGCCTTCACACATTATTAGGATCGCGGAGGAACCTCTATCGTTTTCCAAATTAAATGAATTGAGTTGTGCAAACAAGGGTGTGGGAACTTGTATTAATAGAATGGATGGTGGTCAAAGCTTCAGAGTGAATGAAAACATTGGAAGAGTTGATTCTCTGCTTATGGAAGAAAAGAAGGCGCCCAATGCTGAAGAGACTATTAGGCTCTCTCTGGAACCCCAAGAAGGTCAGTCAACTGGAGGAAATACCCTCACCAACAGAGGTGGGAAGATGGATGGAGGGGAGTCAATTCAATCAGATCGCTTTACCGGGGCAAAAAAACGAAAATCCGGTTCTGTGAAGAGATTCAGAAAAGATCCCGCAGTATGTTCTGTTGATGATTCCCCAATTGGAATTTCAGCGTGTACATCGCCTGTACCTGTAGATATTCAACATCATGAATTTCCGGCAAATTGCAAAAACAGGCACGACGAATCCAGAAGTTTGTGCACCATCACTGAAATTGTCAAGGTTATTGGCTGTAAAACTTCCATATCCAACCATATCAAAGAAGTCGTAGTAGCATTTGAGGCTCTGAGGTTTGTGATATACTATTATTCTCTCTTCTCTTATATGTTTTGTTTCCCTTTTGAACCTCTGTCCTGTCCTCATTAATGCGCCTATCTTCTGCACATGTAAAATATGAATTTTCTCAATCTTTTTATATAGGACCACAATCTTATAGATTGGGTTCTTAATTCAAACTAATTGGTTTTGTAGATTTATATATCGATATCTTTGCAATATAGGACCTTCTATTCCCATTGACTATTTTTTGATCTTGATGTTGTGGTCTTGTGAATACAGCTTGCTTACTGCTATCTCAAAATTATTCTCTCAAGAAAAGAAATGTTCTTCATTATTCATTATATGTTTTAGAATATTGGACTTGGTCGTATGCTGGTCAAAAAATGGATGTGCTGAAAAAAGCAAGTCTTGAATGTCTCAGACGATGAGATATATTATTGAGACTACTAAGATCAAATGCATGAACTATACTTCTTTTGCCACCTATAGCATGTGACCATATGCGACTGTGATGCTCTTTTTTTATTGTAAGAATGTTGTCATGGATCTAGTCAAGGACTTATTATCAATTCAAAAGGAAGGAAATCATGACCAAGATCGAAGATCCTATTTGTGGCTGATTAGATATTAATGTCATGGATCTAGTCAAGGACTTATTATCAATTCAAACGGAAGGAAATCATGACCAAGATCGAAGATCCTATTTATGGCTGATTAGATATTACTATAGCTGATTGGCGATTTTAATTATGGTTGTTATGTTATGTGAACAAAGGCTCTCTATATAGTCTCCCTTTGTATTTCAAAAGAATCAATAAATGAAGAATGACGATGTTAGTTCTTCTTCCTAGTTCATAGTCTAGTGTCCTTACATTATGTTCTATAGATTTCTTAGTTAAGTAGCTAGTTTGGTTATTCTCTTGGCTATTCGTTGATCTGGGACCGTAACAAATGTTTAGATGAATATCTGGACTTACACAATTTCCTTGTTCAAAGTCTTGGATTATTGACACCCTTTTCAGTTTGCAGGGCATCCAAAGCACACCTGAAATAAACCCTTAATTTTCAATCTTGTTTCGGTCTTATCAAGCCACTTGAAACCTTTGGATATCCCCATAAAACCTACGTCTTCCATTATATTTTTTGGCTTATGTAGTCAGAACTTACATGTTAACCTTACAACCCTTCAGCTTCCTTGTTTGCTTGCTAGCTCATGTTTTAGACACCAGAGTAGTTGACAGTGCTCTTGCCATTGGTTTGTGTTTACATTCTTGAAGAGTCAGGATGCAAATTTTATTAGGATAAATGAAATCGCAAATGTAGCAAGTTGTGGTGACTATGGATACTTTGAATGATATCGTTTCATTTCTTTTTATATCCTTCACCCTTGATATTATATGCTCCGAAAGTAAGGTCTGACATGGGTTTTCATTTCTTTTTATATCCTTCACTCCCGATATTATATGCTCCGCAAGTAAGGTCTGAACTACCCGTGGACTGATATCTGAGCTCATTTTTTTTCGGAGCATTTGTTTCATAACAGCCATACTTTCGTGTCTGAACTTTGAATTGTCTTTTGCAGGAAAATTCATCAATCATTTTGTGCTTGAATGATTGCTAGTTTCTTACTTTCATTCTTCCCTTTCTTTTTTTGCTTCTTTTTTGTTGTGAAGTATCTGCGTGCTCTTTTACCGCAAGCTGTGAATGGTAGTTCATTTATTTCATGATGCATGCAGGTCTGATGGAACCAAAGTTATGGTGGATAACAGGTTTCTGAAAGCAAACAATCCACTTTTGGTGAGTACTTGAATGTTAACCCGGTTTTGAATATATACGCTGCTATCAATGCACTTCGCAGTCGTCGCGGGTTATAACTCGCTGCTATCAATTCACTTTGCAGTCGTCGGATAACATATCCGACGGCTGAAAACTGTTTTGGGCACCGTAAGCTTTTCATTTGGCACCATACGCTCGGCACGTGAAAAAATTTCTTATTGTTGGATCAAAAGTACAGCGTAGAGTTGTCGATGCAAGTTCAGTCTCTATCAGGATAATACAGATACTTTTTATTTGTCATGCAGCTTATAGACTACTATGAGAAGAATCTACGATGCATCCCGGCATGAGAAACTGATAGTAGCAACAACAAACAACAGCATTTCTTCGTATTGTTCGGTGTACAGGTTGTTGCAACTTATTTTAGCAGGTGGTCGGATGAAGGCTGTGTGCATCAAAGAATCTTAGGAAGAATATTAACGAACTGTAGCAGGATGGATTGTATAACTGGAACCCCCCTCCCCTCCTTTAGTTTTACTGGATCCAACTTATGTTGATAGAATTTATTGACTGATAAAGAGATGGAGGCCATGATAGTCTAGTTACTGCCAACATCTTCCCACCAATGCAAAAAGGTTTGCTAGGCATGAAAATGGCTATGGATATCATCACAAACTGTCGCAGAACCTTTTACAGGTTTCAAACAGTTACATTTTTCTGCTGTTCCTAAACTTCATGAACAGTGTTGCACATCCCTGGATTGTTGATACACCAGAGTGGTTGAGTAGGCTCAGCACCAATTCCCCTATTCACCATTCGGTTTCTCCACTCAGCCTATCAGTTTCCTCAACACATCTGTTCTTCCCTATTTTGTCACGATTCCCGGACCACAAAGCGCTGAAGCACGGGGCCAGATCCGTGAATCCGTGACCGGTGGATCAGCTCGCTCCGACCATAATGCCACCGCTCCTGCTATCACCAGTTTCGCCTCTCCATATGTTATATCATAATTGTAAGGGTCCATTAAGTATGTTAGATAACGCGTGATTACGATCGTTTACGCTGTTTTTAACGACCGTAAATAAATGTGGTTTGGTGTTTACTGCTAATTTGATTACGATCGTTATGCAAGGTACAACTCGCGAAATCACGCGATTTTCGGCCAAATTCTGATTACGAGCGCATTTCTTATCCATTAAACCTCATGAGGGGCAAAGCTGTCATTTGCCATTCATTTAACTATTCTATCCGGCATAATCAAATTGTAAGTGAACACACCGAACCTTAACTATTTGATGATGGTGTTAATGCTTGTAATCCGAATCAAACGCGAGTTCACAAGTCTACAGTACACGAACCCTAAATAGCTTGCCATGTTTTACAGGTGCACACCAAGACCCACCATTGTCCTAATCCAAGTCTGATGGCGGATCATACCTGCTGTCATTTCCAACAACAATAATGCTAGGTGTACCGAAAATTCTTGTCCAGAATTTCGGTACACACCTATTTTGATGGATTTTCGGTCACTGAAATAAAAAAATAACACCGGTTCTGAAATCCTCGCATCGAAATGGTGTCAGAACCGGTCCTAAACTGTTATTTTAGCCCTCGTAACACACCGTTTAAGGCTAGGGTTAAGTTTGTTGCTCTTAAAATGCTTATTTAATAGGGTTTTAGTTTTTTCGGCGGCGAAGCCGCCGAAACCGAAACCCATAACCAGTTCCGACATCATTTCGACGCGAGGATTCCAGAACCGGTCTTATTTTTTTATTTCGATGGCCGAAAACCTACCAAAATAGGTGTGTACCGAAATTCTGGACAAGAAATTTCGGTACAGCTAGCATCTTCCAGGTTTAATGGTTAAGGAAAGGTGACGACAACACAAAATTTATTCAAAGTCCGTTAACCCGCATTAGATGGGATGGATGACCGTGACCCGCATTAATTTGGGGCGGTCCAGTTAAATTAAAAATTCATAACCGTGCGGTGCGGTTGAGGAGAGATGGACAGCTCGTATGGATGCAAATATTCATGTTTTAAGGGCCACAATGAAAGAAAGGTGAACCCTATGGGCTGAACTACAAATACTGATACATTAATGCAACTAGTTACAAAAAAAAAAAATCAATAAAATGGTTCACGAACATTTCCGGGGAAAAAAAATATCTCAGCGCCATGGTAATTCACACCGTCCACTCAGGCCGAGCCACACAACCACAGCTCCACACATGGATTTAGATTCTTCGCGGAAGACGCAATCACAATTTCCGTTTAGCTTCTCCTTCTCCGTGCGCCTTCCCTTCTTATCTTCCATAAGAAAAAAAATATTTCTCCGATTGTCGACGGTTATTCACTAAAATGCACAGCTCAACTGTAATATTCAACTCAAAACCGGTTCTCGCACCGATTCATGCAAGCGATTGCTGTTATAACGGCAATGATTGTGCAAAATCTTCTGTGTTAGCGGTTAAATTGCATAAGAAAAATCCAGGGAAGACCCTTACATTGCGGCACCCCAAGGGTCGGCCTAGAGGGGCGCTTCTGAGCAGCAGCAAGGCATGTTTTATCAGGGGGATGTTTGAATTTTGTTTCACGTTCTTGCTATCTCGTTAATTTTTCTTACTTCTAGTATTGCTGTGACTCGCGCGATTTCGTGTGGGTTCTCCATTTGCGGGAACTTATGGAACTTGTTTAGAAATTGTTTTATTAAGCTCTGTACTAAGCTTATAATTGGCACTATGTTTTAAGTGATGTTTTGGAGGAATTACTTTTTTTTTAATGGAAATATATGATATCTTTAGGCTGCTTTCTATTTGAATAATAGCGATATGGAATGATTACATGTAAACGACTGCTCTAGTTTTAAGGGGGGAAAATTATTCTGTATTTCTTGGATTTCACGTTGAGTATATTATAGGTCTAAGCATACTGGGAACAAACAGATTCCGTAATTATTTGCATCAACAGAAAATGAATTTACACGCTTAAGGGACACTGTCCTTCCCGTATTGACTTGCTAAAATATACAATTGCAACTATTATAGTTATAATAACAGTACTGAAGGTACATTGGTTCCAAATTTTGGTGTATCATGCATTTGCAACTTGGAACGAGTTTTAGGTACCAAAACATTTTTTTAGCACCACTGAACTATACTTGCAAATTGGCTTTATCGGCTTCATTGTGATATGAATGTTCTTGAGTTGGATTGTTTTCTCTCCCGTTGCCACCATGTTAGTTTTTGAGATGGTCTTGAACAGTGCCTTCCATTGTTGCAGAATACATGGAGAAGATATTCTTGTGAGTTCTATGAAACAGTGCCTCAATCAGGAAGGCTAGATAGGTGTGGACAAGTATGTTGCTTCCATTCTTACCAGAGAAGGAAAAGGTTCGGTGCCAGCAGATTTACCCCTTGGTTGTTTGTTGAAAAATCAACATTTCATCTGTCAAAGCTCAAACGTGATGTGGCTAATGTAAGGCAATTATAAAAGTTGTTTATGCATTTTTAAGTTGAATCTATGAAGACATTGTTAATAGGTGCATATATTACTTGCATATAATGCAGATGATAATTGTGATGCCTCACTGTTCTTTTTTTCTTTGGATTTGATTACTGTCATTGCCATGGTGAATGACATAACAGGATCCTGTTTATTTCAATGATTAAAAACTCTTTTGAAATTTCGGAACCATTCTCGTGTGAGCCTGCTTTGCAGCACTAATATTATAACTTCTAATTCTTGTTAATGGGACACATCACTTATTTAGGTTTCTTAGTTTGATAAGGGAAGGGAATTATAATTTATCAGGCTAATGATGGCATCCAGAGAGAGGAACATATCATGATTTTGCCTTTACGTACCAATATTTCAACTTTTCTCTACTCAACCATACAAAAAGTTGTAACTTTTCCTTTGCTTTCTTTACCCACAAATGAATTGGCAATTATCCAATTATCTTAATTTGTTTTTTTGCTGATATTTGGGTTTTAGCCATGTTTATAACATCAGTACCCTACATACGTCAAAATTTTAGAAAGTCAGAGAGCTCCCCTTATAGTAGCCTGAACTGACATCTGTAGTATTTCCCCACCCATTTGATCTTCAGTCTAGACAAGTGCATGTTCCACGTGCCACTGTGGGTCTTAATGAGTCACACGCAGCGAATACAACCTGGCCTGATGGTGGTACGGAGAAACAGGGCTTGGACTTATTAGATTCTGAGATACAAAGAACCGACTTGGCGACATTTTTGAGAACTGGGTTACCTCCGCACCCCAAATTGCATAGAGGACAACTCAAAAATGGGCTATGCTACCTTATTTTGCCGAACAAAGTCCCACCTAATAGGTACTATTTTTTTTCGGATTGAACCCCAGCCACTTGAATTATGTAAATCCATATATGCATTACTGTTGTTTGCTGCTGCTTGGGGCAGTTGAAATTTAAATTTTCTAAGCTGCATTTACTTTAGCGGTATAATTTTTCTATACCAGCCGACAAGAGCAAAATATTAGATTATGTTTCATCTTATCTAGGCCTTTTAGGTTCCATTGGAAATACTTTGAACTCAAAGCAGAAACTCCACTTGAACATGACCAAGTGACCTTGAATTAACTTAGAAGAATTTCACTGACCAGGGCTTAAGAGTAATAGTCTTGATTCTGTAAAGGCCGTGCAGTTTTATCATGTTTAACTGATATTTATCATGTCTATGTCACACTAATGCCTCTATTTTGTTTGACTTAAAGGGTTGAAGCTCACATGGAAGTTCATGTTGGGTCTGTCGACGAGGAAGATGATGAGCAAGGAATTGCTCATATGATTGAGCATGTTGCATTCTTAGGGAGTAAGAAACGCGAGAGTCTTCTTGGAACTGGGGCAAGATCTAATGCTTACACAGATTTTCATCATACTGTATTTCATATTCACTCACCAGCTAGTACGAAGGTTCACATTCTTTTCAATCCTCTGGTTACAAGATTCTATTGACCTCATTGCTTATGCTATTAAAATTTTGACTCTGTGCTCCGGAGCCTGAGGAAAATTTGCTCAAAATCAATTTGGAACATGGTTTACTTGCAGTGCCAAACTCCTTGTATTGGCTAATAAGAATACTATAAATAAATGCGTTCTTTTTTGCCATGTAATATAACTTATTATTTTTTAATGTAAGTATCTTCCAGTATGACGTCCATATTTGAAGGCTCTATTTTATTGATTGCTTTCTGCACTTTCTTTCTGTTGTTTTTATGTTTATAGATCATATTATTCCTTCTAAATAGAATACCTAAGTTGATTTTTAGGACTCTGAAGACGATTTGCTGCCAGTTGTTCTCGATGCCCTCAATGAGGTACAGCTATTCGTTTTGCTCTTCATCTTTTGAAGAGTTTTTCATTGTTATCTTCCTCCTACTTCTTTCCAGGTTTCGAATGAAGTCTTTTCTCTGTAGGCTGTTTGGATGCAGTTCATATTTTCTTTTCCCTTTCCTGCTTTTAATAATGCATCATTAACTCATCCAATTCCTTGATGTTCATAGATTGCTTTTCATCCCAAATTTCTTGTCTCTCGAGTAGAAAAAGAAAGACGAGCTATTTTGTCAGAACTACAGATGATGAATACCATAGAGTACCGTGTTGATTGCCAGGTATTTGTTTCTAGAGATGGAATGAATTTTTACCATGGACATATTATGCTGCTAATTTCTTTTCCTTTTTATCACCAACTTTCTTCTAATTTATTTTCCTTTTTATCACCAATTTTCTTCTTCCTCTAGTTGTTGCAACACCTGCACTCAGAGAACAAATTGGGCCAGAGATTTCCCATTGGATTAGAAGAGCAGATAAAAAAATTTGATGCTGATAAGATCAGGAAATTCCATGAGCGTTGGTACTTTCCTGCCAATGCCACTTTATACATTGTCGGGGACATCAACGACATCTCAAAGACAGTTAACCACATTGAAGTATGCCAATTTAACTCATGAATTATGTCTGCATGAAATTGACATGGGAAATTAGTATATTCCTTGTGATATAGCTTGCTTGGGCAGTTACTTTTAGAATTCTGTTTTCCATTACTTTGCAGGAAATCTTTGGACAAATTGGTGTAGAAAGTGAGACATCTAGTGCACCTACACCAAGTGCTTTTAGTGCAATGGCTAGCTTCCTTGTTCCTAAGCTATCTGTTGGGCTGTCTAGTAGTTTATCCCAGGAAAGATTACCTGTTTCGGTCGAAAAATCAAAGAACTTCAGAAGGGAAAGGCATGCTGTCCGTCCTCCCGTTCAGCATAATTGGTCCATTCCTGGAAATGTGATGGATACCAATCTTCCCCAGATATTTCAGCATGAGCTGCTTCAGCATTTCTCAATTAACATGTTCAGCAAGGTTTTATAATTTTATTCCTAGTAATTTGAATTCTTCTAGTTGTTTCTTCAATTCAATGGCCTAAATTGGCATTTCCTGAATTGAGTTATTTTCATAGCATTGAAGAGTTGTTCTCTCACTTGACTTTCTTTTGGTAGAAATTTGCTATGTCATCGTCATTAAACTCATGATTATTGTGAAGCTTATGAAAGTAGAACATCACATTTGTATCTTTAAGTCCACCCCAAATGGATATCTAGTGCTATAATTTCAAAAGCATCGAACTTTAGTCCATGCATGCTAAGTATAGCGACAAGGCCCCAGACTCCTTCGACATTGTCCTCCTACTTCGTACTATTTCTCATACGAGTTATTCTTTCACAATTAATTCTGCAGCCATTTTTTGTAAAAAGACTCGTACATTGTTTTTTGGTAAGAAAAAAGACGAACATTGATGTTACAGTGCGGTTCAATTTGAAATTTTTCTCATCATTATGCTCCTACGGTCAACCCTTGGTTTTACTAGCAAAAAATCTCCAAGACAGTAGGTCGTAACATCTTATGCAGTAAAGCATGAAAGTTTCTCCATCTTTTATTTAAAAAAGTGTTAACCAGATACTTTGCATCTTATTTATAAGATGAACCTATTTCAGTGCAAAAAATACTGATTCTGTATGCATCCAGAATCCAGATGTTCTCCTTTATTTGGTAGGCAATGCTTGAGCTTATGTCGTTTGTACTTTATACGTTTTTGACCGGAAGAACTACTTGTAGGTTGTTAATTGATTCTCTGTTTCTTGATATATAATATATATATATATATATATATTTCCTTAAGGATTTTATTGATGTTTCTTTCAGGTCCCTGTGAGAAAGGTCGATACATATGGAGATTTGCGGGATGTTTTGATGAAGAGGATATTTCTATCTTCTCTGCAATTCCGTATAAATACAAGATACCAGGTGTTGATTTTTTTACTTAAATATCTGGATGTTTGCATTAAGTACAAAGTGGTTTACTTTATGTAACCCAGGTTCAGTTGGAGCCTTTGTGATTTTATTTGCCATTTTTGTCTCAGCAAGGTTTTGGCATTTAGTTTATCTTACAGGATTAATGTAGCATCTAGCATGTGGTCTCAATTTATACACTTGTGGGTATTTCATGCAGCTTCGGAGTTATTTATTTTACAATGTTGCTCGGGAGTTTCTTTCCTTATGACTTTCCATTTAATCTATATCATCCCTGGATAGTCCTTATTTAAATTTTTATCTGGTGGCTTCTGAAGCGATTTTAAAATTTGCAGAGCTCAAATCCCCCATTTACCTCTGTGGAATTGGACCATAGTGACTCGGGAAGGGAAGGATGTACAGTTACCACTCTTACAATAACTGCGGAACCTCAAAATTGGCAAAATGCAATTAAAGTAGCTGTGCAGGAGGTTTGATGTTCTTATAAGCTTCAGCTGATGTTCTCTTGTAATTTTTAATAAGCATGTGTCTACTTTCCTTGAAAAGATTGGGATCTCATCTTTCCCTTTTTCTTTTGAAATAGTTTGGCTATTTTAAAATGATTAAGTTGACGATGTTCCTCTTATACATAACTTTGGGATCTTAGGTTAGAAGGCTTAAAGAATTTGGGGTTACAAATGGTGAATTGGCTCGTTATTTAGATGCCCTGCTAAAAGACAGTGAACAGTTGGCAGCTATGATTGATAATATATCATCAGTGGATAACTTAGATGTCATCATGGAAAGCGAGGCCCTTGGCCACACTGTGACGGACCAACGGCAAGGACACGAGAGCTTGCTTGCTATAGCCGGTACAGTTACCCTTGAAGAGGTAATTCTTTCCTTATCCTTCTTTGTATTATACGTAGAGTAGAAATAGAGCAGAAACATGACTGCAGATTACGATATCAAAAGTTATTTTGTTAAAGTTAATTTCGAATGAAGCAACCAATCGTTAACTTGATATCACAAAATTGCACCATGAAACTGGTAGATTTAATCCTTTTGTTGACGTTCATCAATATCGTTAGGTGAATTCTATTGGGGCTGAGGTGTTGGAATTCATATCTGATTATGGGAAGTCATCGGCGCCATTGCCAGCTGCAATTGTTGCATGTGTTCCGAAGAAAGTGCATGTGGATGGAGTTGGTGAAACAGAATTCAAGATAGCTCCAGAAGAAATTTTAGCAGCTATTGAAGCTGGTTTGAAAGAACCTATAGAGGCTGAGCCTGAGGTTTTTGCCATGCCATAATTTTGTTATGACTGATTATTGTGTTAATTAGTACAAGATGTGAAGAAGGCTTGATGTACCTCAATTTCTACTGACTTTTGATTTGGCATTTTACGAACTTGCGCTGCAAGGGATAAGCTTCTTGGAATTCTATCATTATTTTATAGTTGTGCAACCTCCTGCCATGCCTGGTGCAGACAGTAGTTTCTCATCTTCAAGTGTTATTTACCTGACTTCTATCTGTTCTCTCATATTGGCAGCTCGAGATACCTAAAGAATTGATATCCTCTGAACAATTGCGGGAATTACAGTTACAACGTTGCCCATCCTTCGTTCCTCTTGACAAAGGGAAGAAGATTGTAAAGGTTTATGATGAAGATACTGGAATTGTCCAGCGGTGCCTTTCAAATGGCATTACTGTGAATTACAAGGTATATCATGTTATGTTGCACAATCCGTGCACCTGAAAAGTTCTAATATTTGGAAATAATTAAAGAATCTGTTGCTCTCGTTTCCTCTTAAGAAGTATTTGGTATCTACATGGCCTCTTTGACGCTTATAGTTCTGCTTTCACCTATTTAAGTTAGCAAAACGGAGGTTGTTGAGAAGCACTCAGTAATGAAAGTTTTCTGTTTAGTGCTATTCCATACAATTATTTATTAATAGGCTGAATGCCAAAGGCATTGGACCCTAGGCCTAGGAGGACTTCAAACATCTTATAATTACCAGGTCAAGGCACCGACAATTCTTATGTCGCGACTAAGCTAATAAACATGTGTTTTCAGTTGTTAATTCCATCGATTCTCTTATCTTTATCTGTAATTTTGTCAAAATTTTATCAAGCAATGCTTACCTGATAAATGTGCTCTAGATATCCAAAAGTGAAGCCAACAGTGGCGTCATGCGCCTGATAGCTGCTGGTGGACGAGCAGCTGAAAGTGATGAGGCCAAGGGAGCTGTTATTATTGGTATTCGAACTCTGTGTGAAGGAGGCCGCGTCGGGAACTTCTCTCGTGAGCAGGTAAAGAAAGCATGATTTTCTTGCTGATTTTCATATTATTACACTTTCTAATATATGATAACTTGGCATTTTGCGAAGGGTCATGCTCAAGTGCATTGATACTTGGCATTTTCTGTTTCTTATGATGATCAAACATGCTAATCTCTCACCATTTGTTATAAGTGACAGTGTAGTTGATTATGTCTGGGTACCCTCTACATAATGTGTCAGAGGCTTAGCAAAGGAAACAGTCCCTATTGCTAGCATTTACATCATATAGTTTTCCTGATACGGTATCCTTTCCAATAGTTTCTCCCGGAAAATAAAATGGAAGTACAAGGATGGCAACTCTTGGATTCTTCCTCTTCATGAAAAATATTTTCCTGCTTTGTTATTTTTTTCCGTTACTTTACAGAATCTGTATATACTTTAAATCCTCCTACTATATGTGGAAATGAGCCTTCCTCATTGCTGCTATTGTTCTTGGAAATGTGGAACTTAGTTACATCTGTAGTCCAGGTAGAATTGTTCTGTGTGAACAAAATTTTCAACTGCTCCGTGGAGTCGACTGAAGAATTTATATGCATAGAGTTTAGATTTACTCTAAGAGACGATGGGATGCGTGCTGCTTTCCAGATGCTCCATATGGTTCTTGAGGTAATCCAGTCTTCCATACTAAAAATTTAACTGTGGTGCAAATTATGGTGAACTCTTTCAACATATAGTGTCTTACTGGATGAAGTAGGCGAATTGTAAGATTTCCTTAATTCAAGGATTTTTGTCCGGCAGCATAGCGTTTGGTTGGAGGAAGCCTTTGATAGAGCAAAGCAGCTATACATGTCTTATTATCGTTCTATTCCCAAAAGCTTGGAGCGGTCTACTGCCCACAAACTCTTGCTAGCTATGCTGGATGGAGATGAACGGTTTGTGGAACCAACGCCAAATTCACTAGAACTGTTGACTCTAGAACAAGTTAAGGATGCTGTGATGAAACAATTTGTTAGTGGAAACATGGAGGTCTGTTTCTTAAGTGCTCTTCCTATTTCTGTTTATTCAAAATAACATTTAAGTTTCCTAGTTTAACATACGAGCATACGGAATCTCTTATTTTGCCTCCGACAGGTGAGTATGGTTGGAGACTTCTCGGAAGAAGATATTGAATCTTGTATATTGGACTACTTGGGCACTGTTACCAAAAGAAGTGGTTCTGAGATAGCTCAAAAATACAGCCCGATAATATTCCGGCCACATACTATTGGTTTACAGCATCAAGAAGTAAGGATACAACTTCATAATGTTGTTCCGTTTTCTGCATCATATCTTGAATTTATAGACTTGCAGTTTATTCATTAACGGCTTTGCAGGTATTCCTAAAGGACACGGAGGAGAGAGCATGTGCCTATATTGCAGGACCTGCACCAAATCGTTGGGGATTTACTTTTGATGGAAAGAATCTTCTTGAATTGGTCACCGATTCTCCTGCTTGGGGTAAGTTCTTGCTTCATCTTCTAGTCATAACTCACAAATATGTACTGCATTGTGTACCTTCTTGTAACTGGTGCTTGACCGTAATCTAAATCATTGGACCAATCCATAAACACGTGTTTTTTTTCTCATTAAATGTTTCAGTTATGAAGTTCATCCGAATTTGGAAATGTTTTGTAGGTGACAGTCCCAATTTTGAATATAAGCTGGGAGATGAAGATGCACAAAATATTCAAGTGAATTTGCGTTCTCATCCATTATTTTTTGCTATTACAATGGACCTGTTGCAGGAAATCATAAATTCAAGGTAGTATGTATTCTGAAGTTAGATTGTTGTCTTTGATACTGTAATTATATTTTGTCCAGACGATGCAATTGGCATTCTCCATTTTCAATTTACGCAAGCTGCAACCGTTGAATCTCATGTGTGTAATTTTGTAGGCTCTTTACGACCGTCAGAGATTCTCTTGGACTAACATATGATGTTTCTTTTGAACTAAAACTGTTTGATCGCTTGAATCTTGGATGGTATTTCATCTCTGTCACATCCACACCGGGGAAGGTATGCGCATTCTGTTATGTAATAATGGATTATGATTTTTGCCTCCAGTGACTGATTGTGTTATGATTTTTGTTTATGATCCATGTAAAGGTACATAAAGCTGTTGATGCCTGCAAGAATGTTCTCCGAGGTCTGAACGGTAACCGGATTGCCCCAAGGGAATTGGACAGGGTGAGTTGGAATTTAATGCTCATTTCTTTTGCTCAAAGAAGATTGGAGTCTTTTCTTGAAAAAAATTCCATGAAACTCCTAGGAGTTTTCTTTCTTCCCCCCTGCATTGATTGCCTATTTCATATGCATTTTTTTTCAAGTGCCGAGCTTATCATGCCAAAAAATTGATACAGTGCCGAAATCTATTCTAGGCCGTCGAATTTCGGTAGGATAAGGGTGGTTCGGCATATGAAAAAACTTCATTTGATATGATCTGTTCAAACGAGAATTTACTAAGCTACTTAGTCTTGTTGTTGGAAAAGACTACTCTACTGACGACTCTCCATATACAGGCTAAAAGAACACTTGTAATGCGTCATGAAGCCGAAATCAAGTCAAATGCATATTGGCTAGGATTGATGGCTCACTTGCAGTCAGATTCTGTCCCGAGAAAGGTAGAAACTCTATTCTTCATCATCCCAACTTTACGAGAAAAGGCGAATATCTGATGGATCAGGAGTTAAGTATGTTGCTCTTTATGTGTCCACGCCAGGATATTGGTTGCATCAAAGATCTGATTTCACTCTGTGAAGCGGCTACTATAGAAGACATCTATACTGCATATGAGCATTTGAAGGTAGATGAGAAATCCGTGTACTCTTGCATTGGTGTAGCAGGGCTGCAGGCTGGAGAAATCACCACAGGTGAATCCTTATAATGAAATACAATTTTAAAACTGTAGCTGGTACTCAAATGTGTTACAGGATGCTCTGATCTCAAAAGATTCGTTCTTTTGTTCTCAGTTGACACATTCGAAGACGAAGTTGTCGAGGGCCGCCAAAACGTGATTCCCATTGGAAGAGGCTCCTCCACAATGACACGCCCAACAACATGAAACTTGAGTGTGCTTTCATTTCACGTGCGACAGACGACGATTAAGGTACGCTTCATGTCTCTTACGTCGACGGATTCCTTACAATAGAAAGTTCCATCTAACTGTCTTTATATCCTTAGAACAGATTTGTGCAAAATCGGAGTTGGCAACACATTGAGGAACAACGGGCAAAAATGGATCCAATGCAGAACTGCACTGCATCTCCCTGAATTGAATCCTTAGTGCATTTGCACGACGTTATGCTCTTTACCTGTCCTCCCTGTCTGCATGCCTGATATTTAACATAGATGCATATGACTATGATTCTTGGCAACGCATCAGCAATTAATATGAGCTTATGAAACTCATCCATGTTCTTGTTCGCGTTCCTTTCGTCGTTGTAGATGGATCAATCGTATAGATTGATAGTTTTTTTTTGGGTAAAATGATTTATTTGGATAGATTTATATGTATTGCTTAAACCACTATTGGTACGTTTTCATCATTTTTTCCATACATTATACTTCTCTGAGTATGTTGATTTCAGCCTCATACGCCCAAAATCATACAGATGTGAGTAAAACGGTTTTTTAGCAAGGCAGGTGTGAGTTAAAATTCGGTAATGCTATAGAGCACCACCACCTTTATATCACATCACCATGACACCACCTCCATCAATGGGTAATGGGTCTCACATACACACACCAACATGTGTGTATGTGTCCTTACCCATTAATGAGGGGTGGTGTGATGGTGGTGTGATAATAGATGGTGCTCTATAGTGGGATCCGTTAAAATTATATCACATGCTACACATGGGCATAATGGGTCAAATTAAATACAAGCGCAAGGACTCGTAAGTTAAGAAGATGAGTTGGCTAGATTTATAGATAGCATATAAACCTCTAGCTGTCTTATATCCCACACTATACAAATGTAATTGATAAGCAGGTGCTGATTTCTGAAAAAGGAAGATGGGATGCTATCTCGTGGGACTGGGTCTGGCATTGGCACCATGACTATTGATGTCGAGCGGCAGGAATTAAATAGACTCCTGTTTCTCATATCAGGAGATACCGGTAATGGTATTCTACTAGCGAAGTCTACAGGACAACTATGGAAGTTTAATGGGAGGGAATTGAGACGAGTTCTTTAGCCTATAATAATGCATGGACAAAATTGGTACCTGCTAAGATCTTGGGTTTCTCGTGGAAAATGCTGCCTAATCGACTTCCTACCGCCGACAACTTGATCCGATGGGGGTAAACCCTGATAACTTACAATGCCCGCTATGCCAGTTAGAACACGAGACTGCTGAGCAACTATTCCTCCTTCGTCCTAAGGCATGCAATGTCTGGGGGTTATGCCAAGAATGGTTGGAAGTACAAATACAGACGGTATTGAATTTTGAGCAATCACTCAAATTACCTGACAATACATCCTTCCCTCTGTTGATTCGAATATGTTGGCCTTTGATTCGGCAATTTGTATGCTGGGAGATTTGGAAGCTTCAGAGAAGGCAATTGAAAGAATGAAGCTGAGGATCTAGCTAATCTTGAGGGCGAGGCATTTTTTGGGCCTTCTCATAGGCTTTGGTGAATGGTGTAGAAGGCCGTCAGGCCCATCTCATTGTTTGTACTCGAGTAAAACGTGAGTTGGTGTGTTGATACTGTTGTGATGGTCCCTCTTTACATGGAGGGTCATCCAACAATTAATGCTTTGTTGAATTGAAATGATGAAATTCAAGATATGTAGCTTCTTTCGACAAAGGTTGCAGGAACGCTGCTTCAACAATCGCTATTGTGTTCTCACTTGCGATTGGATGCCTATAAATAGAGAGGCATTCGATCAGTTTCAAAACACCAACCAACAAGAGAGAAAATACAAGGCAGTTTTCTTGTGAGAAGAAAAGAGTTGTTTAGGGTGTTTCCTAAATTGGGAAAGTGACAAAAATATTGGGAAAATATTTTTGGGTAGATCTCTGATATTGGTTAACCTCTAGAAGTTCTAGAGAAGACTCTCTTGTACCTATTATTTTATAGTGGAAGAATTTGTTTGGAGTTTGTCCCGTGGACGTAGCTCAAGATTAAGGGTGAACCACGTTAAAATTTTCGGTGTCCATTTATTTACTGTACATGTCTGATTTCTCTATTATTATATTTATCCGCTACGCCCAACAAGTGATATCGGAGCTGTGTTGAGTGTGTATATATCTGCTTATCGTATGCTCTGTGGTTGCCACTAAGTGAATTTTTCACATCAGAAAATAAGTCAAATTATTACTCACTCGGTCAAAGATATCAGACATCATGGAGGTGAAATTAGGCAATATGATCAAGTTAAATGACACAAGTTGCCACCTATGAAAGAGCAGGATGAAGGATCTTCTTTTCGTGACGAAAATGCATCTACCGGTGTTTACATCGACTAAACCCGAAGGCAAGTCAGATGAAGAATGGGAATTCGAACATCTCCAAGTTTGCAGTTTTATTCGGCAATTTGTTGAAGAAAATATGTATAATCACATTAATGACGAAACGTATGCCCGAAGTTTATGGAGCAAACTCGAGAGCCTTTATGCTTCAAAGACCGGCTACAACAAATTATTTTATCTGAATAAGTTTGGTTCAGATGAGATATTGTGATGGTACTTCGATTGCAGATTATCCCAATGAGTCGCAAGGAGTTGTGATGTAATTATCAAGTACGGGCGTAAATTTTGATGAAGAAATTATTGCTCTTCTCGTGCTTACGTCTCTACCAGAGTCTTGGGAGACTATTAAGGTTACACTTACTAGCTCTCCACAAATTATCATCGAGCTAATTAAAAGTGGAATCTTGAATGAAGAAATGAGACGTCGTACACAAGGTACCTCTACAACACATTCCGATGTTATAGTTGCTGATTCTAGAGGGCGGGGTACAGGCAGATTCAATTCAAAGCAACACGACAAGAGCAGATAAAAATCAAATAAGTACGCCAATGTCGAATGCCATCATCGCAAGACGATGAGCCACATTAAGAGATTCTGCCGACAGTTCAAAAATGAAAAAGGAAAGGGCAAAGACGGAGAATCCAAAAGAGACAACAACAATGATGATGAAGCAAGTGTAGCCGATGAGTTCAACGTTGTTCATAATGAAGATACTTTCAATTTTACTACCCAAGATACCAGATGGGCAATTGACAGTGGCGCTACCATTCATGTTATATTTCACAAAGAATTCTTTTCATCTTACACACCAGGAGATTTTGGTGTTGTAAAAATGGGAAATGCCAAATTATCAAAAGTGCTTGGCAAAGGAAATATTTTCCTAGATATGGAGAATGGTAACAGACTACTCCTGAAGGATGTCAGGCATTTTCCAGAAATGCGCTTGAATCTTATTTCTATTTACAAACTTGATGAAGAAGATTTTCGCAGCACCTTCTACAATGGCCAGTAGAAGCTCACCAAAGGGTCTTTGGTGATTGCTAAAGGCAGAAAATACTCGAAGTTATATCTATTGTAGGCAAAGCTCTCCCAAAGTATTGTACATGTGGTGGAGAATGATGGTACGATCGAGTTATGCCACAAACGCATTGGCCATATGAGTGAGAAGAGAATGACAAGTCTTATCCAGAAGAAGGTGATATCTGAATTGGATCAAGTCAAGCTGACAAAGTGTACTGATTGTTTGGCCAGAAAACAAAATAGAGTTACCTTCAAAAGTTCGATGCCTTCCAGAATGAAGAACATGTTGGATCTGATACACTCAGATCTGTGTGGGCCAATGACAAAGTCATTTGGTGGTGCTCAATACTTTGTGACTTTCATTGATGATCATTGGCGAAAGACTTTGGTATGTCTTCTCAAGTCAAAGGATAAGGTTCTCGAAGCTTTCAAACAATTTGTAATTTTGGTGGAGAGACAAACCAATAAGAAGGTAAAATGCATTCGCACAGATAACAGAGGAGAGTACATTGGATCATTTGATGCTTACTGTAAAGAGCATGATATTCAGCATCAATTGACGCCACCAAAAACACCACAATTAAATAGCCTGACTGAGAGGATGAACAGAACTTTGATAGAGGGAGTCAAATGTTTACTCTCAAAAGCATAGTTGCCTCAAGAGTTTTAGAGAGAAATTATTCTTACAGCAGTTTATATTCTGAATCTCTCACCAAGCAGACCTCTGGAGTATAAAGCTCCCAAAAAGATTTAGCCTGGAAAAAAAATTTCCTACCAGAATTTGAAGGTTTTTGGTTGCAACATTTGTTCATATCCTAAAGGACGAGAGGTCTAAGTTGGATGCCAATACACGATATTGCGTGTTCATCAGTTATGGCCAAGATCAATTTGGCTATAGATTTTACGATCCAGTTTAGAAGAAACTTATAAGAAGTCGTGATACCATTTTTGATGAAGATCAAACAATTGACAATATTGTGAACGCCAAGAAAGATATTCCTAAATCCGATAGTAACTCAACAAACATGAAGATAGTCTCTCGAATGACAATATCAAGACAAATTGAAGATGAAGTTGAAAACCTTCAATCAGGGAGAACCATCCAAATGATTCTAGCCGGATTAATTCTGATAATGATAATGATCATGTTGATGAAGATGGTGATGATGACCAAGATGACGATACCAATCCACTACCAGCTTCAATAGGTTCTTCAATTCGGATAAGGTCTGGTAGAATTGTCCAGCGATCTACCAGGTATCCTCCACAACAATATGTGGTCTTAGCTGATGAAGGAGAATAAAAAAGTTATAAAGATGCGATGAATGATGAAAACAAGCAAAGGTGGATTGAAGCTCTACAGGAAGAAATGCAATCTTTGCATGACAATAAGACATTTGAGTTGGTAAAGCTGCCCAAGGATCAAAGAGCTTTAAAAAATGGGTGGGTGTTCAGAATCAAACATGAAGAACACAATCTTCAGCCACGATTCAAAGCTAGATTGGTTGTAAAAGGATTCAGCCAAAGGAAGCGCATTGACTTCGATGAGATATTTGCACTGGTTATCAAGATGAAATCCATTCGTATTATGCTAGGCTTAGTAGCAAACCTCGATCTTGAGGTAAAGCAAATGAATGTGAAAACAACCTTCTTACATGGAGATTTGGAAGAAGAAATATACATGGAGCAGCCACAAGATTTCGTGAAGAAAGACAAAGAGAATTACGTTTGCAAATTGAAGAAAAGTCTTTATGGCTTGAAACAGGCACCAAGACAATGGTATAAGAAGTT
>JAOYMZ010008773.1:0-21772 GCA_025802335.1 Pinguicula primuliflora
TAGGAATTCTGGGAAACTTCCCCCAAAAGGGATAATGGAAAAAGAAACATGGAATTGTTCAATTGAACAAATAGAAAAGTGATTGCATATAAAGAAACTGTAGACAACTGATGTGGAATGGAAGATGTAGAGAGAAGAAGATGAATTAGCTAAAACCAGGGGTCTGCGTTTCTCTGAAGGGGGAAGGTGGGTTGGAGAAAATGCTATTTGCTCTTTTTACTATTTATGAATGTCACGTGAGGTTTTCAATAAGCGTTCAATCTGGACAGTTGATTTTTAAATCGTCGCTTCAGATGATTTGTCCAACAAATAAGCCATTTGTCTAGCATATAATGAGTTTGCAGGAGAAAATTTCTCTTATCTGAACTATTTATATTTCTATTTTCTCTGGATGTATTGAACTATATGTATTGGCATTTTCTCCAGTTTTATCGAACTATTTATAATAAAATGTGATATATTTTCTCTAATTATATTGAACTAACTAGTGCACTCATCTATACAATAATTTATTCATTAGAATCAAATATCTATATAGTATTTATAATGAAATTATGCTACAAATCAATCAATGTGTACGCCTGCATTGGGTTGGCGACTACGACCATGATCTCTACTATAACCACGATCAGGAGGTTTGCCTAACTATTTTGATATGGAATTGTGCATTTATCCTGTTCATTTTGTGTTCTTCCATCATGAGTGCTCGGCCCCATCTGTTTTGTTTTTCGTAGTTTAAAGTTATGTACCAACGAAAATGCAGGAATTAGTTCTTATATGCAGGGACACCTAACATGCCATGATTGCTCGTATGTTCGCATGAGTTCGAGAATTGTGACCTCTTTAATGCAATAATCCATTGGATCCTTGCGATATTTCAAGTATGTCTACAAATATTCAACTGTTAAACTCATTATATATATATTATATAATATACTGTATTGGAATGTGTCATCATGAATAATTAATATGTATAGCGTGAGAACACGGAATGTCGTATTGTTACCACTTCTGACATGAGCAATTGTAGATATTTAACTTCACATGATGGCGTTCATGTGAGCCATATGTAAGAACTTACGCGTGCAATCTGGTTCCAACATCAAGCGAATCATATGCCTTCACTTCATGTCGCGGAACACATTCCAATGCTCGATTGTAAAAATATTTTGCATTCTCACTTCACGCGCCAAGAGATGATGTCATTCACAAACAATCGCTCATGCGTGCATTGAAGTTGTCAATGCAGCTATCATGTGTCTGTTACACAATAGCTGTGATGGGCAAACGCCGCGTACCCTTCAACACTCCATTGCAGCATTCCACCAAATTTGTGGTTATGATGTCACAGTATGGTCCCCCATTGTATGCCAGTGTCCACATCTCATGCGGAATATCGGATAGATATTGGTCTGCATTAGAATTCATGTTATAAATTCCAGCCATCTGTGTGTGGAACTTGGGTTGGCTTCCTCGTGAACCTGTTTTCCATATTATTTCCTTGGACACCTTGCCCTTACTGTCACAATTTAAATTTAAACATATATGACGTAGGTAAAATTGAGAGTCACCTTGTTCACCATTGAATGTAGGTACATGAGGAATAGCTCCAAGGATTCCATGGCATCTATCTGAAATCAAACAATGGAACCCTTCATCCTTTGATGTCACGTGTTCTTCCAATTTCTCTAGAAACCAACACCATGCTTCTGTGGTCTCTTTATCTACCAATGCAAATGTAACTGGCAATATGTGGCCACTGACATCTAACAATACCACGACAAGCAACTTCAGCCTGTACGGGCAATATAGATATATTCCATCTACAGGCAGAACAGGGTGACAATATTGATATCTAGCGATGCAATGACCAAAAGTACAGAACACATATTTCAGCTCCGTCTCATTTAGGCCGATAGTATCCTCAAGCATCCAATCCACAACATACGTAGGATTCCAATATTGTAGTGCTGCTAGATAGCCAGGTAGAAGTGCAACACCAGACATCCATGTACCATGCTCTATTTCCCTAACACGTTGAAAGGCTCACCAAGCCTTCAAATATTTTATCTCAAATTCATATTTATTTTGCACCAACTACTGATTTATATATGTCGTAAATCCTAAAAAAATAGAAATAAGGACGATTAGATATCTATGAGAAATGCATAACTGTAATTTAAATTTGAAGTATCGGAATTTTTTTGATTAGTTTGCGAAACTCATGTGCAACAAATGTCTTCGAAAGATTATGGTGGTACTTGATCATCACATTAGGGACACAACTGTGCTCTAGCCTAATATACGCTATTTCTCATTTTCAGTCATTGGGTCTGTAATGTGCAGCCAACAACTAACCACATCCATGTCCATCAGAAAAGTGCCTACATGCGACACACGACCGTATCTTATCACTTTTCACAATACAGAACTCTATCTTTGCCAGCAGAATATGATGCTTTGTTACAGCATGCTGCAGATGGGCCTTATATCTAAACATTTGTTCCTCTGCGATCAGACATGTGTCTTCATCGTAATGGTTGGTGCTTAATGGTGTTGGAATACTCATTGAGCCCCCAATCATGGGATGTGTCGACCGATAAAATGACATATCTGATCCATCAAATATTCGATCTACCCGTGTCCACATAGGGATGGATTGCATATCCTCTCTCTCATCTTCAATTTCCGGTTCAGAATTGAACTCATCTTCATCGATGCCCGTTGTATCAGCTACGAGATCAATAATGAGGGATAAGTGGTAAGTTGAACCACCTTGTGGTAACGTCCAATTATCTTATGGCAATGGCTTAGAGCAACCTCCTTAGCTCATCAGCAGAGACCAACTTTATTGGCTCGTCGGCTGAGCCCACACATCTTGACTTGGTGCCCCAGAATATTGTGAATAATGTGAATAATCTGGATATTGGGTTGAGAAATTTGGCCCGACATACTCTGGGAGGGCATTTAAATCAAACATCGGATTTGAACTACCAGAACCGACCTCTTCAAGTCTATCCGAACTTGGGTTGGCAAATAATCGTAAAATCCAGAACTTCCATAATTATTCATTATAATATCTCCTAACATGTAAAATAAAAAAAATAAATTAATATTAATTCAATATAAAAAATTTAAATACACATAATGATAAGTAATATAAACTATGTGGGATTCTCATGTGCTCAATGATACTGTGCTCAATAATTAGTTATTGTGTTCAATTCTAATATGAGCTCTTCATCTGACAATCTGACAGTTCAGATTAAATGAATCATTTAAGTCATTTTAAGTGACCTATCTCATATCAGCCGTCATTTTAAGGGAGTCACACTGCTGACAGCAGCATGGTGATGCGTGGGAAATGATGGCAGGAAAGGCAGCATTGTAGCCAGCAACGCAGCGATGTGAAGGAAATGGTGGCATTGCAGTCAGCAACACAGCTTTTAATTTGCATTGCTGGCAATAGCACAGCAAGACATTTTGCAAAATCCAAATCACGGACAGGGCACATAAATTTTTTACCTAAAAGTATGATGAGTGTGTTATGGCATTGGCACAACTAAAGCCAGAAATGTTCTATGCTAAGTATGGATGTCAATGAATCTGATATCGGTGATGATACTTTGGAGGAGATAGAGCTCTCATTAGAATGAATCCAATTATTCATAGAAAGTGGTCTCAACCTCTCATTGCGCATTGGTACTTATCTAATATAGAATAAATTTACTTCTCTTTGTTCCTACAAACAAATAAAATAAATATTATATTAACCGTTGTTAGGAAAATAATCCACTGGACAAATGAGGTTCATAAGGTAGTCATAGTCTAGCCATTTCTAGTGCAATAATGTTATATAGGGTCTATTTTTCTTTCATAAAGGGGGTTTTCTATAAGTTTGTCTCGGTATCATGTTCATACCGATGTATTGAACGATCCTGGTTGGTCAATTTCTGTTCAAATAATGCATACAACTTGGTTGCGGTTGGACGGGCTCGATGGCTCTGTATGAATTAGCAGTTTATTGATCCTTCTGACCTTGTAGAATGCAAGATGCCTGTGCTGCTGGTGCCATGAAGCTTTGGTGGCAATTTGTACAAGGAAATTCTTTTTGGGTGCAGTTTGTCTCGTCTAAATATGGAGAAAGAGTGAGTATTTCCAGTTGCTTGAGCAAATCTAGTTACTCTCACACTTGGAGGAAAATGTTGGAGATCAGAGACACTATGACTAAACACATCAGGTGGTTTGTGTGGACGGGCAGAAACATTAATCTATATCAAGATAAATGGCTTCCAGACACCGTGACCTTTCCTCCTCACTCTGGGATCTCAACAGTCAGCAATATCATTTTAGAAGGTAGATGGAATGTGCCTAATGATGTTCCCTCATAATTACTGCAAAAGATTCAGTCCGTATCGATATTGGGAGGGCCTGATAAGGCCACCTAGGAACTAGATCGAATTGGTGTTTTCAATTTTGGGTCTGCATGGGATCTGGTGGGGCACAAAGCAGCTAAACAGCGCTTATTCACGTATATTTGGGACTCTCACGTGCCTATTAAGGCGAGTATCTTAGTTTGGAGAGCTCTGCTTAACTCGTTGGCAATTGATTCTTGTGTGCAACACAGAGGAGTAGTGTTGGCTTCCAGGTGTAATTTTTGTGTGTAAAATCCATCAGTAGAGTCAGTTGAACACCTGTTTTCGCATGGAGAGATGGCTCAACAGTTGTGGAAGCATTATGAGGCAAAGTTTCAGATCCCTGTATCAGCTACCTCTATTGATCTCAGACTTCAGATATGGAACTATAAGGGGAGAATTGTGGGTGAAGCTGCGAATCTAAAACTCTATAGGAAAATTGTGCAGCTTCTCATAATATGGTGTTTATGGAAGCATAGATGTAAAGCCAGATATGAGGGCACACATCTATCCCTGTCTAATGTCATAAAATCAGTTGATGAATTGTTTAGAGATATTCTGGTATGTGCCCAGACGAAGTCTCAAATCAGAAAAGATCATCCTGCTACTCCCAATATAAGAGCAGATGTTAGCACCAACCAAATGAATCTTGCTCGTCTCTCTCCTCTAGGCGTTGCAGCTACAGGTTTGGGTGGGATAATCAGGAGTTCAATAGGGCAGCTTATAACAGCATTCTCTTCAGTTTACACTAGATGAATATCGGCCATGGAAGCCATTGAGCTATGTCTTTTAAAGGCCAGGGATATGCACATTAAACCTCTTGGTGTGATTATACGTTTGAAGGAAAGCTACTTGATGGACGTGCGTATGGAGAGATGCCCGTGGACAGAATACCACACATTCTGCAAGATTAAGAAAATAATCAGCAGCTCCCCATACCTGCATCTAATTTGCAAGGAACCTAAGATGCAAAAGATAGCTTTCCTACTTGCTAAGTGGGGGCTTACCAATGGTGATAACAATTTTTCACTCAGGATGCACTCCCTATTGTCACGAGGAACATACTCCAGGAAGAAGCAATGCAATATGAGACACCTGGGGTCAGAGAGCACACTACACTATCCTGACTCTCTTGAAGAGGTTTGGAGGATACCTTCTGCAGCTTCATGGCTCATGGGTGTAATCACAAGATGCCTCGACTGCTACGGGATTCCTACATCGTGAATTCATCTACGGTCTTTCCTGCCACGGAGGTGTATGATATCCTCTTAGCAAACACCTCCAGCCAAGGTACCATAGTTGAGCTTCTATTCGTAAAATGCTGGGTGTTTATTGCTTAGAGATGATATATTGCTCAAACTCAATTTAACTGTGCACAGAATTTGTTGCTGTCTCCCTCCCCCATGTTGAATCATTCTAACCAATCTGTTGATGCATTCTGGTTCTTTTATATGATGATTCTGTTGAGCCAACTTCTGGGAACGAAGAGTAGCTCTACAGAAGCTAACTCTGGTTCTAGGAATCCATCAGCAAACCAACGAGAGGGGGAGAGAAATCAAGCAGCATGGAAAGAATTTAACTGGTTGCATCGGCTGTGCACAGGTTTCTTCCATGAATCCTCCTGCAGTCATTGGAAAACACGGAGGTGAAGCTAATGTTCATTAGCTGATCCTCCGGCCAAGGTACATCTGAAAACCAATCAGCGAGTGTCTTAGTTCGTGGCTGAAACTTCCCCCCTTATATTGGTTTCATTGATGACGAATCTGACCAAGTTTTACCTTGTTTTGTGTGAGGATTGGATGGTAGAAGGTGGGGATTCCCCTAGATGGATACAAACTAATTGTTGGAGTGGAAGATGTCTGGTGGCTGAGCTGCTCAAGTGGATACTTGAATATGGATAGCCAATATTTCAACTGGATGTTGGACGTACCAAGCGACTTTGGGCCGCACACTTTGGCCCATTTCAAGGCATTCGATGTAGAATTTACTACATAGAATTTACTGCATTAAAAAAATGTTCGCTATAATCTTGATAACTCATTTAGTCGTCTGGAAGTCATCGAAAATGGCCCTATACAGAATTCACAAAGCTTCTTGTCCGGTACAAAGTATTTTCGTTCGGGATTTGGATCACTTCACACTAACATTATGTCACTCCAAGCTAACTTTCTTATTTCCTTAGCAATGTGAAGTTATTATAAAATGAATTATCATAATTTAATGAATAATTTTTTTATAGGTAAAAGTATCAAACCCTTTATCTTTATATTGGATGGTACTCATCTTACAAGTTGGGCTACTTGTATTTGATAATATTACTATGACAACCTAGCAAAAAAGGACACGTAATTCTTTTTTCTTATCAAATGCTTTCAGAAAATAAAATTTCAATCTTTTTTTAATAGGTAATAAAAATTTAATATAAAACCAACAAAGAAAAGAAATCTAAAACTCACAAAAAAGACACCATTTCTTTTTTTTGGTAAGCAAGAATAAAAGACACCATTTCAATCGGGGTTCTCACGCCCCTTCTCAAGTTCCATTCTTGACTTCCAAAGAAGACGATCCGAGGCTCGCGTGCACCAGCAGAGAAGACATACTTCATTTTATAAAGTAGCTTTTCCTATTAATAAAGGAAACATTTCAGACTCAGACTTTGGTCTATCACCAAAGTTGTCTGTGCCCACGAAGAACTCGAGAACCAACATTTGTTACATACATCTGCAAGCCAATAATAAATTAATGATCTCGAAACGCAGTTTACTACTAATTAATACATCAGAAATTTTCTATTTTATGTCCCGATTAATTATATATATGGTCAATCTTTTTTTAGTTAAGGGAAATATATATTAAAAGAAAACAATCGTTTTTACATATTTACATGGTATAACATCTTTCCCCGGTAACACACATCCCGAGAGACAAGAAATCGATGATCGTAACCACTCGCCAATTCCATACACAAACGACTTCTTTGCAGGCGCTGCTTTCATCCATTGCCATATATAGACTTGCACTCTTTGGACCACCAAGATGGTTGAGATTTCAGAATTACAAAAATGTTTCTTGTTCCTAGCTATCCAAATGACCCAATTAGTGGCCATCCAAAAAGTAATCCACACCTGCACAAAGATGCCATTTGTCTTTCTATCTAAATAGTCCATCAGATTCATTGCTGTGTATTCATCCTTTTGCAGTCACGCCCAAATCAACCTCCACACCTCTTTACTGAATACACATGACTCAAAGATATGAGCCTCAAACTCCACATCAAGTTTACATATCAAGCAATCAATATTAACCTCCCCATGTACAATTCCACATCGCTGTAAGTTTCCTAAAGATATATGGTCAATCTTAATCGTTGGTGTTGTCAACAAACGGCTAAAATCAATTTTTTAAATTTTTTTATTAATAATAACATTTTTAAAATGAAATTGATCTTAGTCATTGAATTACAATAAAAATGACTAAAATTACAATTCGGGATCTAATTTTATTAATCTGCACATAACTATTGGCAACTAGAAAATTTTCATTTGTACATAGAAATGTTTTAGTTTAGAATGCTTTATAGTTCAATGTTCTTTCACAAGTATAAATATTACCTTATTCCTCAACACAGATATCCCCTTCTCCGCACATATCTCACATGGCCATCCCCGCCGCCATTTTCTTCATCCAGTTCCTCCTACTATCCTTGGTGGGGGCGACGGTACCCACCCCCAATCCTTCTTCACTCTCCGAAATGACCATCTCGATGGATCACTATTTCGAATCACTCACCACGAACACACTCTCCCTCACCAGGCTGCAGGTCTACATCCAGGCATACTTCTCAGACTCCCACGGACACAACAGGACCGTCTATCCCGTCGCGGCAGCCGAGATCACCGCCAAATCCCCCACGAGCTTCGGGCGGATCATCGCCATCGACAACCCGGTCACGGCCGGCCCGGATCCCGAATCGGAGATCCTGGGACGGTACCAGGGGATGAACACGTATTCGGACTTTGAGGAAACTGCCACGACGATGAACATGAACATGGTGTTCTCCGGCGGCGAGTACGCCGGAAGCACCATCAGCGTCGTGGGGAGGCAGGCGATCAACCGGGCGGTTCGGGTGCTGACGATTACCGGTGGGACCGGGGAGTTCTGCTTGGCGAAGGGGATTGTGCTGGCGAGCACGCACGCCGTGGATGCGGTCAAGAATACCGGTAGTTATTTGTACGATATGTATGTCGTCACACCGGCGGAGGGGGGCGGAGCACGGACGGTTTAGTATGGTTTGTCATCTAAGTTTGGAATAATTGAAAGGATGTATTCTTGTGTAGTGTGTTGTGTTGTTACTTTGTATGAATTGGCTTCGCTGTTTTGTACTTTTGGAAGGATAATTGAAAATTTGAGCACGAAAAACACACCAACACACTTTGCAGCATATTATAGGTTATGGAGTGACCGCACAATTAATGGTCATCCAATAATGTGTTACCATGTCTTTTTCTTGTTGTTTTCATTTTCATATTTTCCTTCCCCTTATCATTTTCCTCTACTTTTTACAGGGTGTTGGGCTTGTTGAGTCCATATCAATTATCGATTTTTTTTGCAACAATGAAGCTCAAATAAAATAAACTTACATAAAACTTAATTGTGTTCCGTGAAATTTGATCATCCAGATCAAAATTTATCATTGGTTATCGAATAACCATATTGAGATTATTTTGAAATCGGTCAAATTTTTTGATTTCGACAATCCAAATGTGCTAAAAAGATTTAAGAGTTTTTCACTTTAAACCATGTTTTTTTTATCATCATTACGGAGCATTTACGTTTGATGGTCATTCGCAAAAGTAATCTTATAAGAAATTTATTTTTGAAAAGTAACATTATAAAAAAAATTGCAAATATAACCTCCAGCTTTAAAAATAAATCGAAAATCGAATATATTTAAGTTTACCATATTAAACGCTGATACTAAACTGCCAACTAACGTAATTACACTCATTCCCGCAAACCCCAACTCCCCATTTTAGGCTCAATTCAATATTTTTCTTCTATTCTCCCCATTTTAGGCTCAATTTTTCCGGAAACACATTCAATGAGAGCGAGAGAGATAGAGAGACAGAGAGCATCAACAGGCACAGCGTGAATTGGACAGATCTAATCTGTGTTCCATTTTTGAAGGTGCGTTTAATTCTGAATTCTAGCTGATTTATGGACACGATTATTTTGTTCTTGATATGGGTCATGCATTTTTGTATGAGAATTTCAATTCCGTGATCTGAACGTTCATTCTCTGGGTTAATTCAGTCGATTTGTGGTCAAGAATACAGGACACAACCTGCGTTCGGTCACCCGACACCTTGTAGTCGTGATTACTGTGCTTGGTCGAGTAACCCGACTCCTTGATCCAATCTGTGTTCCATTTTTGAATGTGTGTTTGATTCTGAATTCTAGCTCATTTATTGATAGGATTATTTAGTTCTCGATATAGGTCATGCATTTTTGTGGAGAATTTCTATTCTGTGATCCGAACGTTTATTCTCTGAGTTAATTCAGTCAATTTGTGGTCAAGAATACAGGCCACAACCTGCGTTCGGTCACCCGACACCTTGTAGTCATGATTACCATGCTTGGTTGTGTAACCCGACTCCTTGATTCTACGTATTTATATTGGATATCCGGCTCTGTTTTGTATTATTTACTGATGAAGCTTTATTTTATAAGATTGTAAATCTTGATGAAGTAAAGAATCTTCCAGAGTTTATAAGAACAAGTGTCGACTGTAGTTTGAGAGCTGTTCAAATCAAGGAAAACTTATCGTTCGCATCTTTATTAGATCTCATTTACACTAAATATAGTTTTATTATAGATACAATAGATTTAGTTTGCAGTACAATCCCAAAAAAAAGTTCGACCATGCAGAGTCTACCATTTTCCTAAATGATGATGGCGATGTGGAATTTTTAAGCCAACGTGAGAACGAGGATTCAATGAGACACATCTTGGAAGTTGTTTTGCATCCTGAGGGAGTAACCAAATGCGTGCCTGAGACCCTGAACCAAGATGGCACACAGGCTGGCTCCATGATTATGCCGAGACATGAGTTTACGACATTCGATGTGGCAACACGTGATACCAATGCTAACAGACTGGTTTCATGTAAGCTCAACGTCAACGAGATAGAAGTCGTGGTGAACATTTAGGTCAAGTCACCTTGTGTAGATGCATTTGCAGCAGCAAATGAATCTGACATGAGATGACAGTCTTAACTTACCGCTATCAGACTACACACGGGTGCATGATGAGGAAGCATGTCGCGGCATACATCCTCATGTTGTTCTCATCAATGCACTTTTTCCTCCCCCAAAGGTTCATGGAAAGAAGAGAGGAAGATCAATTTCTCCGTATTCGACATCGGAGGGGCGAAGCAAGAATGAAGCGCAAGAATCACTGCCAGAAGTGTGGTGTCCTCGGACACTATGCAAAAACATGCAATAGTGGACGTGTTGATAAGAAAAACGAAATTACAAGTGGATGGCGGGGGTGAGGGCTGCAGCCTACACTTCGTATCGTACACTTTCCAACTTTTCATTTGCATGCTGAACATTTAATTGAGACTTGAAAATAAGGATTTAGTTGCATTCATTTCATCCATGTAGTTGTGAATTTAATTGTATTCATTGCTTAATCATAATCTATTCATTAGCGTGATCATGTTTTATAATATAATTTAGCACTTCTAATATGTGAGGTATAACGCGACCTACGAGTAAAGCAGGAACCTATGTGGTAATTTCAGATACTGCTATTGTGCCGGACTCCAACCATTGTCCCCGTAAGGCCCTTTAAGCTTGACAATAATAATATATTAAATTACAGCTAGACAAACATAGCAATTGTCCTGACCCCGGACAATCGCGGGTATCCCAGAAGAGACATTCGTGCTCCAACTATCCTGTAATTAGCACAACATTTTTTTTATAAGTAAGCAGCAACATCCGTTGTTCCAATTATGTCTGGCGGTAAGATCGCGACCCATCGTGGTTATCCCGGAAGCTTTATTCTGAAAACTATCCTGCAATAAGCACATAATCCATTGTTCTATGTACGTCAGTAATACGTGATAAACTCGGACACACCGTCGGGCAATAAACATTTAACAATAAACAACCCACCAGAGTTTTGTTATACCATAATTAAATATCTCGTATAGCATATTCGGATCAAACATAGCAATCATCCTGACCTCGAACAATCGTGGATATCCCAAAAGAGGCATTCGAGCTCCAACTATCATGTAATTAGCACAACATCTGCTGTTCTAATCACGTCTGACGGTAAGATCGTGACAATGTGTGGTACGCTCAAATAATTGAAGTCGATACATTAGCTATTAAACAAACACACCTATCGATAAGACTGTGACCCATTGTGGTTATCTTGGAAGCATTATTCCGAAAAATATCCTGTAATAAGTACATAATTCATTGTTCTATTCACGTAGGTAACACGTGGTAAACCCGGACACGCCGTCGGGCAATAAACATTTAACAATAAACAGCCCACCTGGGATTTGTTGTATCATAATTAAATGTCCTGTATAGCATATTCCGAACAAACATAGCAATCGTCCTGATCTCGGACAATTGTGGATATCCCAGAAGAGGTATTCGTGCTCTAACTATCCTGTAATTAGCACAGCATCCGCTGTACTAATCACATCTGACGGTAAGATCGTGACAATGCATGGTACGTTCGGATAATTGAAGTCAGTCTATCAACTATTAAATAAACACACCTATCGATAAGACCGTGACCCATCGTGGTTATCCCGGAAGCGTTATACCAAAAACTATCCTGTAATAAGCACATAATTCATTATTCTATTCACGTCGGTAATACGTGGTGAACCCGAACATGCCATCGAGCAATAAACATTTAACAATAAACAACCCACCAGAGACTTGTTATACCATAATTAAATATCTCGTATAGCATATTCGGAACAAATACAACAATCGTCCTGACCTCGGACAATCGTGGATATTCTGGAAGAGACATTTGTGCTCCAACTATCCTGTAATTAGCTCAGTATCCATTGTTCTAATCACGTCTGATGGTAAGATCGCGACAATGCATGGTACGCCCGAATAATTGAAGTCGGTTCATTAACTATTAAACAAACACACTTATCGATAAAACCACGACCCATCGTGATTATCCTGAAAGCGTTATTTCAAAAACTATCATGTAATAAGCACATAATCCGTTATTCTATTCATGTCAGTAATACGTGGTAAACTCGGACACTCCATCGGGCAATAAATATTTAACAATAAACAATCCACCAGAACTTTATTATACCATAATTAAATATCCCGTATAGCATATTCGGAACAAACATAATAGTCGACTCGATATGACCAATCATGGTTATTCCAGATAAGACATTCGTGCTCCAACAATCCTGTAGTTAGCACAACATCTGCTATTCTATTCACGTCTGACGGTAAGATCGCGACTATGCGTGGTAAGCTCGGATAATTTGATTGATCCATTAACTATGAAACAAACAAAACTATTGACAAGACTGCGACCCATCATGATTATCACGGATGAGTTATTCGTGCTCCAACTATCCTGTAATAAGAAGCACAACATCTGTTGTTCTATTCACGTCGGACGGTAAGAGCGTGACTATACGTGATAAACTCGGACATGCCGCCGGTCACTAAACATTTAATAATAAACAACCCACCAGAGCTTTGCTATTCGTACTCACTTGACGTTGTATACCTAAATATTTCAATGACAGAAATATGTGACTCGACGTGGTGTACCCAAATACAATAGTCGTGCCCTAAATCCTAGAGGTTAGAACAATTTTGACAATTACGTGACTCGACGTGGTGTACCCGAATACTTTAGTCGGACCAAATACCCTAGAGGCTAGAATAATTTCTACAATTATACGACTCGATGTGGTGTACCTAAATACTTTAGTCGGGCCCTAAACCATAGATACTAGAACAATTTCGACAATTACGCGACTAGACGTGGTCTACTTGAATACTTTAGTCGGGCCCTAAATCCTAGAGACTAGAACAATTTCGACAACTACGCGACTAGATTTGCTGAATCCGAATTGATCGGTCGGGCCTCATACCCTAGATTTATAAACAACCAGGATCCAATAATTATTCCTAAATTCGTCTTCCTAACCTGTAACTAATCACTCTTTAGTCTTGACCCCATTTAGAATGCCACAACTCCATTATTTGCATGTAATTGCATTATGTATGATCCATTCATCTCCAAGTCTCTTTGTTCACACTAGGAATACATGTAATTACTCATACTAGGAATACAATGAAGTCCTATTAGAACTTAATAAATGTAATTACTACTAGGAATACAATGAAGTCCTACTAGGAATACAATGATTCTTACATGTAATTACTCCTACTAGGAATACAATGAAGTCTCTTTGTTGACAACAATCGACTTGTATGCGAATATAATCTTATCTCATGTAGTGCATCCAAAATAAGTGATATTGACACACATATCATTATGTAATCCTCCAACACAATTTACTTTTATATTAGTCAATATATATTAATTATTAGAATATTTTTATTTTACAAGTTAATCTGTTAACCCGAATAGTGTCGAGGTTATTACGATGACTATCGGGAATATCGCGACTAAACGCGGTTAATCCGGTTACAGTATTCGATCCCTTATCCTACTTTCTTAATTATCGACGATTTGTCTGAATTTTCTTAACTATCGACCAATACGCATGGTGAACCCAGATACATCTGTTGGGCCCAAAACCCACATCGGTTCTTTTTATAGACTGCGCGTGCGCATTTAGTCTTTTCATGATCTGTGCGAAGTGGCGTCTTTACACTAACAGAGCGCGTCTTTTTATATCCTTTCATATACCACGTCCACGATGCAAGTATGATAATTCCAGTCCCTATAAGTATATGCAGCAACCAACTAGAAACCTACTCCTCATTCACAACATGGTTGCTAATGTCGCTTCCTTTTCCTTTTCCAGAATAAGACTCATCATATTCTTCTGTGCCGCTGCCTTCTACCAATGACTATTAAAAGTGAAGTGGTGCTGGTGTGTCTTCTGGGATAAAAAAGAGCTGTCCAGATTTAATATTTCATGTCTTTAGTCAGTGGAACTTTTGGAGCGAAATCTCACAGAGAGCCGAGAATCTTTCTCAAAGGGGAGGGAAAGAAACTTCATAGTAGTATATAGCAAATAAAGTATCGGCAAAGGGATTCGTTCGTTTCCCGACAGTGCAGAGTAGCTTATGGTTCATGAGAAGAAACTTCATGATAGTATATAGCAAATGAAGTGTCGACAGAGTGATTCGTTCGTTTCCTGATGGTGAAGAATAACTTATAATTTAGTTAATTTCATTATGTATTTTGTTCGAATTTTGTTGAATTTGCAAATCTTACTAAGGCATTCGTTCTTAACGCGACAAATCATGTTGATTTTGTGAAATTTGTTCGTACACATTGAATTGAATCAAAAGTCAAACCACATCAAACACCCTAAAGTGTACATTATTACGGTTCCAAGCATTCTTCAAAAATCGATAAAGCATAAGTTCCCAATAATATAACAGTGTATCATTATTCATGTAGTCTTTGGAATTTGTGATGCCCATCATATGAAATTTGATGTTCTTGCACATGGAGATCCCACAACCTCTGCTGTATATAAACTAATGAACAAACCGTTAACGAATTAAAACAATAATTGAACTTACCCAACATATGAGTGACTGAAAAAAATTTATTACCTTATATCCCCATGATCAGGTCGAAGCTCGTAAGAAAGGGATCCTCGAGGATGGGGGTATTTCCATACGTCTTCTACGAGTAGTTCACCCAACATGGCATTTTCTTTCAAAGGCTTCAGAATCTCCGGAATCAGTGTGCATAATGGATGCAACGACTTTTGGATCTGATCGTCTGAATAAGCCATCGGTTAATTGTCAATAACGGTGATCTGACCTCCTTACAAGTGGAAGATAGTCGCCACCCAATGTGTCCTTACGACAAGCTAAGGCACGTACATGGTCTTGCAAGTCAACCACGTCGGTCCCTTGTCGGGAGTTAGTTTCACGTATTTTTTGAACATCTCGTGTATGACTTTCTTTCTCTTCTTTCGTGCACAATCTTTCTTGTCATCCTAGTAATGATTGATAAGGGTACAGAAATCAGTCGAGACAAGTGCAACATCTTGTGGTAAGATATTCTTGTATTTTTCAGATCTCTTCCTCATAAGATAAAAAGATTTCATCAACATACTAAAAGAAAGTGGAAAACCAACCATTAGTATGTATGGTACAACTAATGATTATATACATGACTAGAGCAAAACCATCAGAATAAATATTTACATTATCCTCTAGCCAAAAATCTTTTGCCATAAGGTTTTTGAAGAATTTTGGATCCAGGTCCATAAAACCACCACGAATGTCTTATGGACAATGTGCTGCATCACTCGCATTCATCCAACGTTTTAGACATTCCAAACGTTGATTGAATTTATTTCCCGTACCTGTGGAGGTATCTGGATTGTAAACTGTCTTCGTCCTCTTAGTTTTAGGTCGTGGAAATATCAAGTGTTGGTATTTCGAGGCCCCCATTTCCTCGTATTACTCCAAACAGCTTCTTGTTCGTCACCAGTTTCTTCATTACGATCGGTGTAGACATAGACTTAACATCTCCAACGTATAAGTCTTCTGGATGTACAGGATCAGGTGGCACATCTGCGCCTTCCAACCACCGTGTAGGGTTGTCGTACATGTACGTGTATGAATGATCACTTGCGCCACTAGATGATTCCATAGAGGAGGTACCTGATTTAGAGGAGGCACCTGGTTTTGAGGCGGCGACTGACTCCGCAGAGTCGACAATCATGTTAACCAAGTCATCGACTGGCTCCACAGAGGCAACATTCATGTTAACGTGGTCATCGACTGGTTTGGTTCCGAGACATTCCAGACTCCGAATTCTGTTCCACAACTTTTCAATTTTTCTTTCTTTCACTACACTATCCTCATGATAGAACTTAACAGATGCGTCAATTTGTTTTTTTTTATGTTTGTTCCTACACTCCATCAAAAATGTTATAATATTCCATAGTTCATCCACCATTTTCTTATTTTCCATCGAAGAATTAGCCTTAGAACTGGGAAATGCAGTTTCATGACTCGTCGAAACAGGTCGTAGAGTACTAGGATGAGAATCATAAGATGGTGATGGCAAGGCATTGAGCTATCTTTTCCCAGTTGATAAATCGTCTTCTTCTTCGTGGGAGTCGTCTGCAAAAAAAACCGGACCTAGGCGTGTTGATCAATTCCACCAATTTAATGATCTGCCCATCCGTACAGTCAGGCACTTCCTCAATATTCTTCATATATGGCATCCCGCTCTCTTCCCTTGAAGGTTTCAGGATCGGATAAAGAACACCCTGGGAGAGAAATTGAGACAACAACTATGAGTTTAGGAACGTGCATCCGTGCATGGCCCCGTATATGCAGAGTGGATTAATCCCGACAGGCATGTATACGGGGCCGCGCAATCATGCTTATGGTGGGTGAATCACGACAGACGTGATTTACCTGGAATAATGCATACGGGAATTCTGCATGGCCCCGTATATGTAGGGTGGGTGAATTACGATAGGCATGATTATGAGAAATATGAATGTTATTGTCTGATCCCATATACGGAGATGCACATAAAGGTCTCCTCAGATCGAGGCTTGTGGTTCCTTAACCTTTTGTTGCGGAAAGCATCAATGATTTCTTCCTGACAGCTTATCGTCGGACAACGACTCCAGTTCAGGCACCTAGGAAATCTCATTGTGCTTCCATCACCTATCTGGTTGCCACATATTGGGGAGGGCTTGGTAATTGCCTCTAACGCCCAAATCTGTTTCAATGGAATACACATACTTCTTAGTTACATTTTCACGTTAAACCCCATATACGAAAATATCAATAAATGATAAACGACTCACATGTAAAGCAAATTGGAAACTTGTTAGCATGTAGGTCTCTTTTGGCCTTCGTTCACGATACTTTGAGTACTTGACCCTAAGATCCTTAAGACCGATGCTATGGACAATCTCCACGTAAGCTTTATTATCCCATTGATATGCATTAAACATGGACAGATCATTTACCATTCTCGCAGCAAGTTCATCAACTTTTTTCTTTGAATCACCTACTAGGATCAAACCCTCTAGCAGGTATAACATGATAGCTTGAACCTGTCCTCAGACAATTACTGCTCGGCAGCCTCATCAGTCGCATTGCTGTGACGCTTCTTCTGCATCTTCTTCATTTTCTGCATCTGGACCCTATCCTCAGACAAATGTCGCTCGGTGTCCTCAGACAATTGCCGCTCGGCAGCCTCATCAGTCGCATTGCTGTGATGCTTCTTTTCTTCTCGTCTTCTTCTTCATTTGCTGCGTCAGAACCTATCCTCAGACAATTGCAGCTCGGCAGCCGCATCAGACTTCGTCCTCTTTCTTTTCTTCATCTGAGCTCTGTCCTCAGACAATTATACCTCATCGTTATCCTCTTTTTTTGTCAATTCCATTCACTTCTCCTTCAGGTCTTTAAACATGAGGTGCGTGAGTCCTTTGAAGTACTCATCTCTTATCCAATTATCACGCGCAGAATGATTCAGATCTGGCTTCTTCGAGCATTTCAACCCTGTCACCATTGCAAACTCATGGATACGAAAACAGATTGGTTTCCTATCCATCAAAAACCATAGCTCCTTCCGCTTCGTCATATCGATCTATCTTAGCATTAAAAAATGGGCAAGTTACACGGGGAACGTAGTCTGTTATGACGTCCAAGAATCATCCAAGTCCAGTCAATGCCTGAAACAACTCCTTTGGATTTGTGCGAGCTCCCATTTTGTCAAATGCTCCTTTATCTCCCCTATAACCCGTAGCGACTGGCGCACCGTCACCTTCATTGGGAACTCCATATGCACGTTATCATAGACCTCCGATGATAGGTATGTTTGAATACTGAACAGTTCAGGTGCATCAGCGCGTATGGGCACCTGTGTATATGTTTCACACAATCAAACAAAATCTTCAAGAGAATTGATCAAACAAAACTGCAGATTGGTAATATGGGGTCCATTCCAAACCCGACTAATGGAGTCGTGTAATCATATCGCAATATACAAATTTCATTCAAAATGTCTGCCGTAAGATTCCGAGATAGGAAATGGCTTGCAATGTGTCCAGTGGAGTCATCTCCCACCATCAAACCCACATTTCTTGACGTTTTCGTGTCGACCGTAACACTATTTCCCACCCGCTGTATTTCAGCAAGTTCTCTTAAAACTGTTGCTGTTGCTCCTTCCCATGAAGAGTAGTTCGTATGTATATTTGAAGCATTCTCGCCGGATATTTGATCACCAAAAATTTGGACGTGTATGCGTGTTTGACAATTTCTTCATCGTGTTGAAGGCAATTCGAGTCGAGGTTTTCGCGTTTTCAATGAGGTTGAGGTTTTTCTTGGCGGTGAGATAATAAGTCTTTCGGCGATTTGACTTGATTAGAAGGTATTAAGACGGTTTAGTATTTTATTTCTTTTCTTCCCTTTTTTAATACCTTTTAAGTAAAATAACAATAAAAGAAAATCAAAAATAAAATAGGAGGTTACATTTCGAAATAGGATTTTCGCAGAGGTTACTTATCCAATTATTCCTATGTTTGAGAATTCTAGAAACGGAGATTGATTCTTTCGCCGAACAAAATTTTAAAGTGTGACTATGTGCAAAACCTAACTTGCACACACTAACAGCCAAAATGACCGCCATCGTCGCCCACACCCATCTCATTCACTCCATTCCCATCCGGCTTTGCCTGGTCTCCCATTGAAAATAGAGTCGTCCCGTCCAGTACCAAAGACGGCCAATGCCGCCCAACTCAGCTGCTCATGTGACAAAAGTATGGATGTTTAACGAACTGAGTTCGAACCAACATGTCATGTTCAAACTTTGTTTGTTAATTTTAACGAACAAGTCGAGTTTGTTTGTTAACCTTAACGAACATAGCTTTGTGTTTGAACTCTATTTATTAAGGTTCTCGAGCTGCTCAGAACAGTATGCGAACAAGCTCGTGTACGAGCTCGTTTGTGTTCGTTCATGTTCGTCTCATTTATGTTTGTTGTTTAATGTTCGAGATTATTCATTTGGTTTGTTTGCATTACTGCGTAACGAAAAGTAAGGACATTTTTTTTATTTACACCATCATTCAATAGTTCATTCAACAAAAACAATTAAAATCAATGGGTAAATACACGTGCAATTACGAATATATTTCAATAGTTTTAAACTGTAACAAATGTAACCATTTAAGGCTTGATATTATATCATACTTCACACATAATCAAAATCAATCTTAATTTTCAAACCTCTAACCAAACGCACCCCTAGATTATAAAGTCTACTCACCTGAACTCAAATAACATAAATCAACTCGTCTTATGTCTCATTATATACATATATAAAATTATAATACCAAAAATAAAATAATCATACAAGCAAGGCTATTTAACGAACCGAGCTCGAATGAACAGGTCATGTTTGACGAGCTGAGTCGAGCTTGTCTGTTAAACTTAAAGAACAAAGCTTCGTTTTTTAGCTCTGTTCATTAAGGTTCATGAACCGAACAAACGAGTTTTAAATGAGCCGAATTCACGCTTGTTCGCGAATGCCTCTATTCATGTACAACCCTAGGCAAAAATGATTTAAATTTTTCTTGTATCCAATTCGAGAGAAAATGTCACAATTGGTGATATACAATCCTGAAATGTAATCTTAGCCGTCGGTCTTGTGATCCAATGGATAAAATCAATCTCATTTTTAGCTGAATTGTTTTAGTAATAATCACATTTTTAAGATAAAATTGATCTTAGTCGTTGAATCATAATACCAATGAATAAGATTATAATTAGGGATTGTATCTCATTAATCGAGATATAAGCATTCGAGAGGAGAAATTCTTTCTCCAATTCAGTACACGAATATTTATTTTAACTTAAACTGTCCAGATAGTGCTCACTTTTTGTCCTATCTATTATGATGAGGGATACTACCTGTCTAGACAGTGCTCACGTTTTGTATTCGTTAAAAGCGACAAATTTTTTCGCTATACTATCAAGCCGAGTTTTTATAATAATCACCGCCCGCTCTATCAAAAGTTGGTAGTTAATCCTGCCCTTCCAAAACTCGGGATTTATAAATCTCGCTCTTCCGTTAGGCGAGTGTCATTAATATCCTTAATTACGGCGGTTAAAATCACCCGACTTTCCCAAGAGCAAGATCTAGAGTCCCGACCGTCTAAAGACTGGGCACTATCCTTATCACAAAGACCGGGAATTGGTTAGAATTATTTTAGAATTTTTAGAAATGTTTAGAATTAACTTTGAATTATTTATAATGATTTTGGAATTGTTTAGAACTACTTTAAAATTATTTAGAATTGTTTCGAATTAATTTGGAATTGCTTAGAATTAATTTTAATTTGGAATTGCTTAGAATTAATTTTAATTTGTCTAGAATTATTTATAATTAATTTGGAATTATCTAGAATTGTTTAGAATTATTTTGGAATTGTGTAGAAGTATTTTGGAATTGTTTAGAATTATTTTGGAATTATTTCGAATTATTTTGGAATTATTTCGAATTATTTTAGAATTGTTTAGAATTATTTTGATATTGTTTAGAATTATTTTGGAATTGTTGTGAAATTGTTTGGGAATTTTTTGTAATTGTTTTACAATTAATTATTGAATTATCTAAATAATTGTTGTATCCAGGGTAATAGCGTGAGTATCCAGCAGAGTCAGCGACCAGATTTATATCTTCTGGAGTCTGAGAACGTGTTATGGAACTTGTGCCACCACCATAGTTCGAAAGTGTTGGATATTGATCACACGTTCAAGATGAACTATCCTGATATTTGATTGTGTCGCATAGTGTTGTACCCATGTGTGCAACATTACATATTTGATGTTAGGATATGGGAAGCTTATTTCAATATAGATATGAAGGGGGATCACCACTTTATGACTGTGTTGGTTAAGAGGTGGCATACAGTAACACACATGTTCTGGTTGCCGTTTGGAGAGTGTTCGATCACTCTCTAAGATATTTCGATGATTTAGGAGTTTCCTATAGATGGTATCCCTCTTACTTTTGATTACGCGGGAATAGCTATTGGAAAGTGGCCGAGTCCATTGCTTATTGTAGACAATTTCTTAACATGGACTTTC
>JAOYMZ010008784.1:0-21770 GCA_025802335.1 Pinguicula primuliflora
TAGAGAAGTCTTAATATACTAATATAAATAGGATTGTGGGCTACAATCAATCACCATAGGCTTATGGTATTAATGAGGGTTGCCCACCTTCCTAATTATATTAGCCCACACGCGCGCACCTGCGCACACGAGGCCCGAGCCCAGAGAGAGGGCGGGTCGATTTTCTAAGATGGTATCAGAGCGGGCGGTCTGAGGCCCGAGTTTGTTTCCGGAGGATAATTCGGAGTGCTATACCCATGGATTGGGGGCCCATGGAGGTGTTTGACCCACTGGGGCCCGAGTTTGTTTCCGGAGGGGAGTTCAGAGTGTTGTACCCATGGGTGGGGAGCACATGGAGGTTTGACCCAATGTGGTCATTGTTATCCAAGTCCAACAGGGTTTACCTAGTTGGATTTGAGGGGGGAATGTTGGGAATTTGTCCTACATTGGTTAGAGAAGTCTTAATATACTAATATAAATAGGATTATGGGCTACAATCAATCACCATAGACTTATGGTTTTAATGAAGGTTGCACACCTTCCTAATTATATTAGCCCACACACGTGCGCACACGAGACCTGAGCCTAGAGAGACGAATCCGTTTTCTAACAATATTTCAAATGATTTTTATGGTTCTCCATTTCCCTCTATTTCTCCGCTTCCTTTCTAATCACCCACAACAAACCAACCGTCTTCGTCGCGGTAACCACCTTTTCACACCGTTCCGAGGCATCGTGTGCTCTTATTGAAGAGGAATCCTCCATCGCCCCACGCCGGCCGGGTTTGTTACCGGGTATGAAGGTATATGTGTGCGATTTGCTGGCGAAATACAAGGAAGATCGGCTGGCGAACGATCGTTGCGCCACCCATTTGTTTGCTTCGGAGGTGGCGATTCATAAGGCATTGCTGAGCAGCGAGGTGAGGGTTTTGGATCCATGGGAGGCGGATTTCTTCTTCGTCCCCGTTTATGTCTCGTGCAATTTCAGCAAAGTTAATGGGTTCCCAGCCATTGGCCACGCGAGGACGCTAATGGCGTCGGCGATTCGCCACGTCTTGGAACAGTTACCGTTTTGGAATCGAAGCGGAGGAGCTGATCATGTTTTCGTCGCGTCCCATGATTTCGGTTCCTGTTTTCACACGATGGTGAGAATAAAATTGAAGATTTTCTGGTTCTCGGATATGATTATTGAAAAATTTGGGGGAACTTGTTTGCAGGAGGATATGGCGATGGCGGATGGGGTACCAGAATTTCTGAAAAATTCGATTGTCTTGCAAACGTTTGGGGTGCAGGGGAGGCATCCGTGTTAGGAGGTGGAGCACATCGTAATTCCGCCGTACATCTCGCCGGAGACCGTGGAGAGGTCGTCGCCGACGACGACCGCGACATCTTCGCGTTCTTTCGTGGTAAAATGGAAGTCCACCCTAAGAACATCAGTGGCAGATTCTACAGCCGTCGCGTCCGGACGATGATATGGTGGTTCTACTTGCGGCGTCACAGCTTCGCCGGTTACCAATATGAGATCGCGCGATCGAAGTTCTGCCTCTGTCCGTTAGGGTGGGCGCCGTGGAGCCCTCGTCTTGTGGAGTCGGTGGCTCTAGGTTGCGTGCCGGTGATCGTCGCTGATGGGATCCGTCTGTCGTTCCCCTCCGTCGTGCCGTGGCCGGATATCTCCCTCACGGTATCGGAGCGCGATGTAGATCGGCTGGGGCAGATCCTCGAACACGTGGAGTCGACGAACCTGATGGCCATCTAGCGGAACCTCCGGGACCCGACTGTGAGGAGGGCGCTGCTTTTCCACGATCCGATGGTGGAGGGGGATGCCACATGGCAGATCATATCCGGTCTGGGAGGATTGCGCAATCGGTCACCCAGGAGGTCATGGGTTTCTGGCTAATGATGAGCTGACACGTGGATCGTCTCTTCCAGCTGAGTTTAGTTGTTTTTGTCGGGATGCTTTGTGGATGACAGCTTGGATTCACATGGGATTTCCAATTTTGACCTTTGTGCATACCACGGTGGCGGGATGATTGGAGTACAAAGTTTTCCGACGTAATGTTATATTACAAGACAAATTTAATACAAGAAATAAAAGAATCAAAATGTCATAACATTCGGTTGTCTTGTGCTTCTTGCACTTATTTATCTTGTGATATAGAGTTCCTGTAATGCGGGTCGGGTCTTCTTTGGCGTGCTGTCTGTTCCTTTTTTTGTATATATGATTTGATTCTTTTATTTTTTATTATTTTTACTGTTGGGATTAATAGAATCGGTTACATTGTGAATTTTTTTATAGGTAATGTCATCAAGGCGATTTGAACCCATGACCTATGAGCGCAATTGTCACTCCACAACCACTATGTCAAGCTCTCTTTGATTGCATCGTCCGACCGTGATTGGTGTTCTAAACAATAAACTCAATTCACATTCAAAATTGAAGGAGTAATGATATGTGTCCAATTTTTTTGTCCAACTTTTTTGTCCAATTTTTCGATATCATGGTCTTTTGGTTGCTGAATTAAAAAAGTAAGATCGATTTTGGCATCCTCGCGTTGAAACGATGTCGGAACCAGTCATGAATTTTGGTTTCAGCGACTTTGCTGTCGAAAAATCTAAAACTCTATTAAATAAGCATTTTAAGAGCAACAAACTTAACCATAACCTTAAACAATGCATTATGAGGACCAAAATAAAAGTTTAGGATCGGTTCCTAAACATATTCGACGTAAGAATTCCAAAATCGATCTTACATTTTTTTTCAACAGGAAAACAACTCTATATCGAAATGTTGGACCAAAAAGTTGGACACTTGTCATTTTACAAATTCAAGACTATGGAGCAGAATTATGCACTAAATCCGCACTCCTATAAAATATAATCCATATTCAATTCCCGTAATTCTCATTCAGATCTTGTATTGAACACTCATAAAGAGTAAAATGCAATTAACCTCTTATGTTTGACTTAAAATTAATTTATCCCTCTGTAGTTACAAACTGACAATTTACCACAATGTGGTTTAAAAAAGATCAATATATCCTCGCGTGCATTGAGCTCGCGCGGAATGAGAGTAAGCGAGAAACAACATAAGGAAAAAAGACTATTTTGCCCATAAATTGACTATTAATGCATATTATTATTTTTTAAATAATTTCAATACAAAAATACTATTTAATTATACTAAAATTAAAAAATATTATCATAATACAAGAAATTGTAAAAATTATTCACCCAAATATAAAGTAACATTTTCTCGAAAATATTTATTCATCCAACAATTCAACTCAAATTTGAGTTTTTTTTAGTTTTCAATTGTTAAATTACTATTTAATATTTCCAAAAATTGCAAATGATATTTTAGTAAATTTTGTTTTTGGTTACTTTTTAAATAGATATGAAGAATCGAATATATATTAGCATCGTATAAAATATAAATGAAATATGAATAATTATAGCATTATGTGTTGCAAGTTCACATATGACGGACTTAATTTTCTCTCAAATCAACGAAAATGGCCAGTAATCTACAATGTAAAAAACAATTGTACAAAAATACAATATAGCCAATAGACAATATAAATATTTAAAAAATATGTAAAAAAATAAAAATAAAAACATGGCCCAAGCAAAATATACTATATAAACTTTTGCTAAAATTATATTGTAATACAATATTTTAAATATCTTTTAAATATTTAATTTTATAATATTTTTTAGACATAACTATTTTAAAAAATTGTAAAACTTAACAAAAATTATATTTTTATTTGTTTTAAGTATTTATGGATTTATTACGTTTATAGCAGATTATTAAGTATTTACGATTTTATTACATTTGAAGCGGATTTATTTTTTCCAATTTTTATAGAATTTCTCTATCTTTTTATGGTTTTATTATTTTTTACACAATTTTAAATGTTTTTCTATTTTTCATTGATTTGTAAAGTTTTTTTAATAATTTTATTTTTGAGTATTTATTAATGTTTTAATTTAAATTTTTCCTTGGATACTTTCCAATCAATCGACACCTTCCATTCCAAACAAAAATTACATAGATTACTTAACAGATTTGTCAACGAATTAATTACCACAAACCTAATACATACCCTCGAGTATTCATGTTTAGGCTGTTTTTAGCCAGCTTATTGACAACGAGCGGTGTGGTGTTGTTGGAAGGTGTGATTGCAGCTTCTTTCTACGGGACGAGCAGTGTGGTGTTGCCTGAAGGTGTGATTGCTGCATCTTTCTCCGGTATGATCGCGAGCGGTGTGATCGGCAGATGGATTGAACGGAGAAGAGCTTGTGCTGGACCAGGAAACCTTCTGACGGTTGCTGCTAGAGTTCGAAATATGTGGAGAATGAAGCAAAAATGGCGGACTTGCTGTGCAATGCAAGAAACGCTGGGGGAACGACGAAACGCTGGTACAATTTATACTGTAAAATGCAACAACCGCGACGCTGACAGCGTCCGTATTGCTCAACAATTTCTGTGGCACCTACGCCTGACTATGGTATATTGGGTTTTTTTGGTAAATTAAATGTTTTATTATATTTGTAAATATAAATATGTACAATCCCAAATTGGGTATTTGCGCTTGAGTTCTATTCTAATCGGGTCTCTTTCCTGCATAGATCACCTCTCTTTCCTGCAAGCATTTCACAGGCCCGCTCGTAAGACTTGGGATGGGTTTCTTCTTGAGAAGCATTTTCTGACAAACTTCTTACTGCCTTTACCAGAATACATAGAACTTTTGTACATAAAAGCATACATAGTGTCGTTTCATACAATTTTTTTTAAAAAGTGGTTGTCTTTATTTATGTATACATTTTTCAAAAAACACATTATTTTTCTATAAATATTTTAATGTCATTGTTATACATTCATTCCTTAGTTTCAACCCTAAGTCAACTACACACTTACGAGATAATTGTCAAACTACGAAAAGTTTGTTGAAGAAATACAAACATTCATTAATCAACTTATAATAAAATTATGAAATATTCCAAATATCAACCAATATGTGTCTTGGTTAACAATACTATTGGTCACCTTTTCAAGAGTACCAAATCAAACCAAACATACCTAGTAAATCCCGCCCTTAGGCAGAGTCTGAGAGGGTAAGATGTACGTAATCATACCCCCACCCCTCAACAGGATGGGAGATTGTTTCCGTAACCTTTTTAAGAGTACACCTTTTATAATTATAAACTAATTAATTTGGTAAAATGTGATTAATACATCACTTATTTTGTTGCTATTTTTGCTGCATTTCTTTAATACAAAAAACATAATGTTTGAATCAATTTGTCAATTTGTTGTTCCAATTTCGTTGGAGAACTAAATGATCACCTTGAGATAGACGGATTATTCATTAATAAATTACATGAATTTGTAAGTTGGTGCACAGTCTAAATAAACATACTAATATTGTACGAATTTTTCGGGATAATGTCATTCGTGACATTGATGTCATATTATTCTAATTCATGGTAGTGACTTCAGCCATGGATTATATACTAGTTCATTAAAAATACTAATGAATTAATACAATATATAAAATAATTAAAAAAATAATCATAGTAATAACTTACATTGAATTATGCTATTCTTCAGATTCAACATAGCCAAAGAGATCTGAATTTAGATCAATGATTTGATTTTTTGTGCGTTTTATGGAAAACGAATCGAGCCTATATAGGGGGTTCATTGTGTTTTATGGAAAATGAATCCAGGATTAACGATCTGGACATCAAGATTTTTAATTTGCTCCTAAGCGATCTGGAGCAGAAAATTCTTGCGAATAAAATGACGCTGGTGCCACCAGCGTTTGCACCAATATACCATACGAGCTGAACCTCAAACGCAGGTGCCACAGAACTTGTCTGGACGCTGGTGCCACCAGTGTCGCCGCAATACGGACGCTTGTGCCACCAGCGTTTGAGGCGATGCTGGTGCCACCAGCATCATAACAGAAGACGACGCTGGTGCCACAATCGTTTCGTGGCATTTCACAATATATATATATATATTCCCTGGCATTGCACAACAAAAAAATTGTCTGCCATTTTAGCATTCTTCTCTAAATGTTTCAAACTCTGGAAGCAACCGTCAAAAGAATTCCTATTGGCAAAATGTTTCCAGCGCAAGTTCTTCTCTCATGTCGTTCAATCCATTAGCCGATCGCAATCCCACCTGATGGGAACAACAGACCGCTCGCCATCATACCGAGTAAAGAGGCATGATTGCAATCGCACCTTCCTGCAACAACACCGCTCATCGGCGATAAGATTGCTAACAAACAACCAAAACATCAATGGTCACAGACTCACAGGTAAGTATTAAGTTCTTTTTAATTATTTCGTAGTCTAATCTATTAACTAATTTATGTAATTTTGGTTGGAAGGAGTAAGAAGCCAAGGGACACTTAATACCTAAGGAAACTAAGCTTGCTCCTGGTGCGGGTGGGGCTGCTAAGGAGGAGGCTAAGGTGGCTGAGGAGGCTGCTAGAGAAGAGACTTCAAAGAAAAATCAGAAAAAGAAGAACACATATGGTGATTGTTTTGTTGTTAATGACTATAACATTTAGCGCGTATATGTTGGTTTATATCTGGTTGTTCTGATACATTTTTGTTTTGTGTTTCATTTGTCTTGAAATTAGATATGTTTTTTTTGCGAAATATATGATTTACGTGATAATTAACTTCTCGTACCTCCCGTGTGTGTTGTGGTGGGGGTTAGGTTTTCCTGAAATTGAGATTTCTTGATGTTTATTGCAAGTTCTTCAAATCTTTAGGCTGCTTTGTGGGGTATGTGACATTCATGGCCAACGTTAATTCTTTGTAAACTGGAAAATGCCTAAAGAATGAATTATGAAGATTTTCATTCGAGAAGGGTAAAAAGAATGCCATATTGTAGACATGATGAGTTTTGTCATTGAATTGTATTGATGTGGACGTAAATATTTTAAGGTCATTGTTATACATTCATTCTCAATCTTCAACATTAAGTCAACTACATGTTTACGAGATAATTGTCAAAATACGAAAGGTTTGTTGAAGAAATACACAGACTCATCAATAAAACTTATAATAAAATTATGAAATACTCCAAATATCAGCCAATATGTGTCTTGGTTAACAATATTATTGGTCACTTTTTCAAGAGTAAACCTTTTAAAATTATAAACTAATTAATTTGCTAAAATGTAATTAATACATCACTTATTTTGTTGCTATTTTTATTGCATTTCTTTAATACAAAAAACATACTGTTTGAATCATTTTTGTAATTTGTTGTTCCAATTTTTTTGTAGAATTAAATGATCACCTTTATATGGATAGATTATTCATTAATAAATTACATAAATTTGTAAGGTTGTGCACAATCTAAATAAACATACTAATATTTTACGAATTTTTCGGGAGAATGTCATTCGTGGTATTGGCATCAGATTATTCTAATCCATGGTAGTGGCTTCAGCCACGGGTTATATACTAGTATATTAAAATACTAATGAATCAATACAATTTATAAAATAATTAAAAAAATTGCACAGCAAAAAAATTGTCCGGCATTTTAGCATTCTTCTTTAAATGTTTCGAACTCTGGCAGCAACCGTCAAAAGGATTCCTATTGGCAAAATTTTTCCGGTGCAAGTTCTTCTCTCAAGTCGTTCAATCCATCAGCCGATCGCAATCCCACCTGATGGGAACAACAGACCGCTCGCGATCATACCGGATAAAGAGGACATGACTGCAATCGCACTTTCCTGCAACAACACACCGCTCGTCGGCGATGAGATTGCTAACAAACAACCGAAACATCAATGGTCATAGGTAAGTATTAAGTTCTTTTTAATTAATTTGTAGTCTAATAGATTAACTAATTTATGTAATTTTGGTTGGAAGGAGTGGATTGCTTGGAAAGAAGTCAAGGGACATTTAATACTTAAGGACACTAAGCTTGCTCCTTGTGCGGGTGGGGATGTTATGGAGAAAGCTGCTGGAGAAGAGACTTCAAAGAAAAATCAGAAGAAGAAGAACACGTATGGTGATTGTTTTGTTGTTAATGACTATAACATTTAGCGCGCATATGTTGGTTTATATATGGTTGTTCTGATGCATTTATGTTTTGTATTTCATTTGTCTTGAAGTTAGATATGTTGTTTTTGCGAAATATATGATTTACGTGATAATTAACTTCTCGCACATCTCATGTGTATTTTGCGGTGGGGGTGGGGTTTTCCCAGGAGATTGAGATTTTTTTTTATTTATTGCAAGTTCTTCAAATATTTAGGGTGCTTTGTGGCGCATGTGACATTTATGGCCAACGTTAATTCTTTGTAAAGTGGAAAATGCTTAAATAATGAATTATGGTGATTTTCATTAAGGGTAAAAAATGTCATATTGTAGACATGATGAGTTTTGTCATTGAATTGTATTGATGTGGGCGTAAATATTTTAATGTCATTGTTATACATTAATTCCCTATCTTCAACCTTAACTTAATTACACATTTATGAGATAACTGTAAACTAGGAAAAGTTTGTTGAAGAAATACAAACATTCATTAATCAAACTTATAATACAAACATTCATTAATCAAACATATAATAAAATTATGAGATACTCTAAATATCAGTCAATATGTGTCGGGGTTAACAATATTAATGGTCACTTTATCAATAATAAACCTTTTAAAATTATAAACAAATTAATTTGGTAAAATGTAATTAATACATCACCTATTTTCTTGCTATTTTTACTGCATTTCTTTAATACAAAAACATAATGTTTGAATTAATTTTGCAATTTTTTGTTCCAATTTTTTTGGAGAATTAAATGATCATCTTTATATAGATGGATTATTCATTAATAAATTACATAAATTTGTAAAGTTGTGCACAGTCTAAATAGACATTTTAATATTGAATGGATTTTTCGGGATAATGTAATTCGTGGTATTGGCGTCATATTATTCTAATCCATGGTAGTGGCTTCAGCCATGAATTATATACTAGTATATTACAAGTACTAATGAATTAATACACTTTATTAAATAATTAAAAAAATTGCAGAGCGAAAAAATTGTCTCCCATTTTAGCATTCTTCTCTAAATGTTTCGAACTCTGGTTGCAACCGTCAAAAGGTTTCCTATTGGCAAAATGTTCCCGGCACAAATTCTTCTCTCAGGTCGTTCAATCCATCAGCCGATCACAATCCCACCAGATGGGAACAACAGACCGCTCGTGATCATACCGGATAAAGAGGACATGATCGCACCTTCGTGCAACAACACACTGCTCGTCGGCGATAAGATTGCTAACAAACAACCGAAACATCAATGGTCACAGGTAAGTATTAAGTTCTTTTTAATTAATTTGTAGTCTAATCTATTAACCAATTTATGTAATTTTGGTTGGAAGGAGTGGATTGGTTGTAAAGAAGCCAAGGGACATTTAATACTTAAGGACACTAAGCTTGTTCCTCGTGCGGGTGGGGATGTTATGGAGGAGGCTAAGGAGGTTGCTGGAGAAGAGACTTCAAAGAAAAATCAGAATAAAAAGAACACATATGGTGGTTGTTTTGTTGTTAATGACTATAACATTCAGCACGTATATGTTGGTTGTTTTGATGCAGTTATGTTTTGTACTTCATTTGTCTTGAAGTTTGATATGTTGTTTTTGCGAAATATATGATTTACGTGATAATTAACTTCTTATACCTCTCATGTGTGTTTTGTGGTGGTGGTGGTGGGGGGGGGTTCCCAAGAGATAGAGATTTTTTTTATTTATTGCAAGTTCTTCAAATCTTTAGGGTGCTTTGTGGGGCATGCGACATTTATGGCTAACGTTAATTTTTTGTAAACTGGAAAAATGCTTAAATAATGAATTATGGTGATTTTCATTAAGGGTAAAAAAATATCATATTGTAGACATGATGAGTTTTGTCATTGAATTCTATTGATGTGGACGTAAATATTTTATTGTCATTGTTATACATTCATTCCCTATCTTCAACCTTAAGTCAATTACACATTTACGAGATAACTGTCAAACTACGAAAAATTTGTTGAAGAAATACAAAAATTCATTAATCAAACTTATAATAAAATTATGAAATACTCCAAATATCAGCCAATATGTGTCTTGGTTAACAATATTATTGGTCACTTTTTCAAGAGTAAACCTTTTAAAATTATAAACTAATTAATTTGCTAAAATGTAATTAATACATCACTTATTTTGTTGCTATTTTTATTGCATTTCTTTAATACAAAAAACATACTGTTTGAATCATTTTTGTAATTTGTTGTTCCAATTTTTTTGTAGAATTAAATGATCACCTTTATATGGATAGATTATTCATTAATAAATTACATAAATTTGTAAGGTTGTGCACAATCTAAATAAACATACTAATATTTTACGAATTTTTCGGGAGAATGTCATTCGTGGTATTGGCATCAGATTATTCTAATCCATGGTAGTGGCTTCAGCCACGGGTTATATACTAGTATATTAAAATACTAATGAATCAATACAATTTATAAAATAATTAAAAAAATTGCACAGCAAAAAAATTGTCCGGCATTTTAGCATTCTTCTTTAAATGTTTCGAACTCTGGCAGCAACCGTCAAAAGGATTCCTATTGGCAAAATTTTTCCGGTGCAAGTTCTTCTCTCAAGTCGTTCAATCCATCAGCCGATCGCAATCCCACCTGATGGGAACAACAGACCGCTCGCGATCATACCGGATAAAGAGGACATGACTGCAATCGCACTTTCCTGCAACAACACACCGCTCGTCGGCGATGAGATTGCTAACAAACAACCGAAACATCAATGGTCATAGGTAAGTATTAAGTTCTTTTTAATTAATTTGTAGTCTAATAGATTAACTAATTTATGTAATTTTGGTTGGAAGGAGTGGATTGCTTGGAAAGAAGTCAAGGGACATTTAATACTTAAGGACACTAAGCTTGCTCCTTGTGCGGGTGGGGATGTTATGGAGAAAGCTGCTGGAGAAGAGACTTCAAAGAAAAATCAGAAGAAGAAGAACACGTATGGTGATTGTTTTGTTGTTAATGACTATAACATTTAGCGCGCATATGTTGGTTTATATATGGTTGTTCTGATGCATTTATGTTTTGTATTTCATTTGTCTTGAAGTTAGATATGTTGTTTTTGCGAAATATATGATTTACGTGATAATTAACTTCTCGCACATCTCATGTGTATTTTGCGGTGGGGGTGGGGTTTTCCCAGGAGATTGAGATTTTTTTTTATTTATTGCAAGTTCTTCAAATATTTAGGGTGCTTTGTGGCGCATGTGACATTTATGGCCAACGTTAATTCTTTGTAAAGTGGAAAATGCTTAAATAATGAATTATGGTGATTTTCATTAAGGGTAAAAAATGTCATATTGTAGACATGATGAGTTTTGTCATTGAATTGTATTGATGTGGGCGTAAATATTTTAATGTCATTGTTATACATTAATTCCCTATCTTCAACCTTAACTTAATTACACATTTATGAGATAACTGTAAACTAGGAAAAGTTTGTTGAAGAAATACAAACATTCATTAATCAAACTTATAATACAAACATTCATTAATCAAACATATAATAAAATTATGAGATACTCTAAATATCAGTCAATATGTGTCGGGGTTAACAATATTAATGGTCACTTTATCAATAATAAACCTTTTAAAATTATAAACAAATTAATTTGGTAAAATGTAATTAATACATCACCTATTTTCTTGCTATTTTTACTGCATTTCTTTAATACAAAAACATAATGTTTGAATTAATTTTGCAATTTTTTGTTCCAATTTTTTTGGAGAATTAAATGATCATCTTTATATAGATGGATTATTCATTAATAAATTACATAAATTTGTAAAGTTGTGCACAGTCTAAATAGACATTTTAATATTGAATGGATTTTTCGGGATAATGTAATTCGTGGTATTGGCGTCATATTATTCTAATCCATGGTAGTGGCTTCAGCCATGAATTATATACTAGTATATTACAAGTACTAATGAATTAATACACTTTATTAAATAATTAAAAAAATTGCAGAGCGAAAAAATTGTCTCCCATTTTAGCATTCTTCTCTAAATGTTTCGAACTCTGGTTGCAACCGTCAAAAGGTTTCCTATTGGCAAAATGTTCCCGGCACAAATTCTTCTCTCAGGTCGTTCAATCCATCAGCCGATCACAATCCCACCAGATGGGAACAACAGACCGCTCGTGATCATACCGGATAAAGAGGACATGATCGCACCTTCGTGCAACAACACACTGCTCGTCGGCGATAAGATTGCTAACAAACAACCGAAACATCAATGGTCACAGGTAAGTATTAAGTTCTTTTTAATTAATTTGTAGTCTAATCTATTAACCAATTTATGTAACTTTGGTTGGAAGGAGTGGATTGCTTGGAAAGAAACCAAGGGACATTTAATACTTAAGGACACAAAATTTGCTCCTTGTGCGGGTGGGGATGTTATGGAGGAGGCTAAGGAGGTTGCTGGAGAAGAGACTTCAAAGAAAAATCAGAAAAAGAATAACACATATGGTGATTGTTTTGTTGTTAATGACTATAACATTTAGCGCGTATATGTTGGTTTATATGTGGTTGTTCTGATGCATTTCTATTTTGTATTCCATTTGTCTTGAAGTTTGTATGTTGTTTTTGCAAAATATATGATTTACGTGATAATTAACTTCTCGTACCTCTCATGTGTGTTTTGTGGTGGGGGTGGTGTTTTCCAAGGAGATTGAGATTTTTTTTATTTATTGCAAGTTCTTCAAATCTTTAGGGTATTTTGTGGGGCGTGTAATATTTATGGTCAACGTTAATTCTTTGTAAACTGGAAAATGCTTAAATAATGAATTATTCTGATTTTTATTAAGGGTAAAAAAATGTCATATTGTAGACATGATGAGTTTTGTCATTGAATTGTATTGATGTGGACGTAAATATTTTAATGTCATTGTTATACATTCATTTCCTATCTTCAACCTTACGTTAATTACACATTTACGAGATAACTGTTAAACTACGAAAAGTTTGTTGAAGAAATACGAACATTCATTAATTAAACTTATAATAAAATTATAAAATATTCCAAATATCAGCCAATATGTGTCGGGGTTAACAGTATGATTGGTGACTTTTTCAATAATAAACCTTTTAAAATTATAAACTAATTAATTTGGTAAAATGTGATTAATACATCACTTATTTTGTTGCTATTTTTACTGCATTTCTTTAATACAAAAATATAATGTTTGAATTATTTTTGCAATTTGTTGGTCCAATTTTTTTGGAGAATTAAATGATCACCTTTATATGGATGGATTATTCATTAATAAATTACATAAATTTGTAAGGTTGTGCATAGTCTAAATAAACATACTAATATTGTATGGATTTTTCGGGATAATGTCATTCGTGGTATTGGCGTCATATTATTCTAATCGATTGTAGTGGCTTCAGCCACGAGTTATATACTAGTATATTATAAGTACTAATGAATTAATACACTTTATTAAATAATTAAAAAAATTGCTGAGCAAAAAAATTATCCCTAATTTTAGCATTCTTCTCTAAATATTTCGAACTCTGGCTGCAATCGTCAAAAGGATTCCATCAACCGATCACAATCCCACCTGATGGGAACAACAGACCCCTCGCGATCATACTGGATAAAGAGGACATGACTGCAATCGCACCTTCCTGCAACAACACACCGGTCATCGGCGATAAGATTGCTAACAAACAACCGAAACATCAATGGTCACAGGTAAGTATTAAGTTCTTTTTAATTAATTCGTAGTCTAATCTATTAACCAATTTATGTAACTTTGGTTGGAAGGAGTGGATTGCTTGGAAAGAAGCCAAGGGACATTTAATACTTGAAGGATACTAAGCTTTATGGTGATTGTTTTGTTGTTAATGACTATAAAATTTAGCGCGTATATGTTGCTTTATATTTGGTTGTTCTGATGCATTTATGTTTTGTATTTCATTTGTCTTGAAGTTAGATATGTTGTTTTTGCGAAATAAATGATTTACGTGATAATTAACTTCTCGTACCTCTCATTTGTGTTTTGTGGTGGGGGTGAGGTTTTCCCAGGAGATTGAGATTTTATTTATTTATTGCAAGTCTTCAAATCTTTTGGGTTCTTTAGGAAGCATTTATTGGCAAGGGATGCAAGTTTCTGGGCTGTCTTTTGAGCTTGGGGTCTAAAATCATGTGGAATCCTTTGGGATTGGATACGTAAGGCCTTACCCATTCAAAGAGTTTGTTCTCGACTCTTGGCAAGTTTCTTTCGACCACTAGTCTTCCAGTGATGAGTTCACAGAGGACGACATCAAAACTCCATACATCGTGTTTAGCAGTTAATTTGCCTGTCTGGACACATTCTGGGCTGCATAACCGACTTTACCAACAACCTAATGAACAAAGAATTACAACTCGGGAATGAGAATGACCGTATATTGAGTGGGATTTCATCAGCGGAATTAGTAAAGATGGTACTCAATAGAAATCGAAATATGGTCTGACCCAGCTACACGCCCCTGCCTGGCAAGTCCAAAATCTGTCAATTTTGCATTGAAATAATCATCCAAGAGAATGTTTGAAGTCTTGAAGTCACTAAATATCAACTGTTTCTTCTTATGATATTTATGTTTGGCCTTGCTAATTTGTTCGACAGTTTTTGAAAATTTTGAAGCATCTTACCAACTTTGGGCTCAGCAGGTGAAATTCGGTAAGATTATGAGCCATAAACAGAAGCAATTCAAGCAGAAGAAGATATATATTTCACAGTTCAAGAGTAAGACAACATAGTATCAACATTACATGCCTTCTCAAATGAAACATAGATAGGTGTGCATCTTTTCTTATGGAACTCATGATTGGGGACTCTCGTGCTCCTATGCGTAGGTTCGTACTCCCCCTCCTCTAGTAGCTTTTTCCAATCAAACATTAGATCTACTATAGCCTTATTTCGTTCACTATTTCGATGTGAAGCATCAATGGAATAAACGCATACACAGAAAGAATCCTCACCTTTAAGCGACCAAAGCAACTTTTTGAAGAAAGTGAAGTCGTTGCACAAAAAATTGAAGATCTTGTCACCTGGAAGCTTCAAGCATTCTTGGATGTATTTCTCCAATTGTGTTTGGGCAGCATCCTTTTCTTCTGAAAAAAATATAAATTAATATTAAAATATGTGTAATATTTAAAAATAAATTAAGAAAATGAGAACAAAAAAAATAACAATTACCGCCAACCAACTCGTAGATTATCCCTAATTCACTGAGCGCAAACTCCCACAACCTATTAATCTCGCTTGCTTTTCCGGCTACATACATGTTGGGTTTTCCATTAAAATTGTGTGCCCGCATGGAGCCTTCTAGATGATTTAATAATCGGGCAGTGTCGGATAAAGTCAAATAAGTGTCTCGTGTTGTTCACAAGCCTATTTTCCTCACAACGCTCGCTGCGGCATCATGCAGGCAACCTTTTGGTGCAGGTATACTGTTGAGATCGTAGAAATAAAAAATCGGTGCATGTGACAACCTCTCGCCTAAAAGATCATAATTTAAGAAAGATAGTTAGAATGATGGGAAGGATGATGGAGTTAAGAAATAGTAAAGAGGGGGCAGAGGGATGATGAAGATCAGTGTAGGGAATTGGACCGTGGTGAGGTTCTCGAGTGACATTTGGGTGGAGCTTTGGGAATTTTTTTAGTTTGGACAGTAAATAGGAAGGCGGCTATTGCTAATGTGGGAGTGGGTGGATGGAAGATAGAGACGGTCTTGGAACTTGAGAACTTTGAATGAGGTACAAGAATTGGAGGTGGTCAATCTGCAGGAAACGAACATGGAAATTTGGACTTGTGCCAAATTCATGTTAACAAATATGCAATAACAGGAACAAAACGAACTAAAGCGAGGCACAGTTGAAAAGAAACATAACGGAAGTTGCAGAATACAGGAGAGTTTACGTTCAATCTTGCGAAGACGTTCGGTAATTTGTTCTTCTGTTTGGATATGGACCTCCTCTTTTGTAACCAAATTTTACAATTAAAAGCATATCATATTATCATATGATGAAGTTATAACAATCTCAAGAACAATTGAAGATCCAAAAAGGAACAAATAATGCGAACAAATCGCCCAGAGTGTTGGAACAATAGCAGACATGAACGACGGCTGAGTCCAGCCATATTGTAGACATGATGAGTTTTGTCATTGAATTGTATTAATGCGAACATAAATATTTTAATGTCATTGTTATACATTCATTCCCTATCTTCAACCTTAAGTCAACTACACATTTATGAGATAATTTTCAAACTAGGAAACGTTTGTTGAAAATATACAAACTTTCATTAATCAAACTTATAATAAAATTATGAAATACTCCAGATATCAGCCAATATGTGTCTTGGTTAACAATATTATTGGTCACATTTTCAAGAGTAAACCTTTTAAAATTATAAACTAATTAAAATGTGATTAATACATCACTTATTTTGTTGCTATTTTAACTGCATTTCTTTAATACGAAAACATAATGTTTGAAATATTTTTGCAATTTGTTGTTCCAATTTTTTTGGAGAATTAAATGATCACCTTTATATGGATGGATTATTCATTAATAAATTACATAAATTTGTAAGGTTGTGCATAGTCTAAATAAACATACTAATATTGTATGGATTTTTCGGGATAATGTCATTCGTGGTATTGGCGTCATATTATTCTAATCGATTGTAGTGGCTTCAGCCACGAGTTATATACTAGTATATTATAAGTACTAATGAATTAATACACTTTATTAAATAATTAAAAAAATTGCTGAGCAAAAAAATTATCCCTAATTTTAGCATTCTTCTCTAAATATTTCGAACTCTGGCTGCAATCGTCAAAAGGATTCCATCAACCGATCACAATCCCACCTGATGGGAACAACAGACCCCTCGCGATCATACTGGATAAAGAGGACATGACTGCAATCGCACCTTCCTGCAACAACACACCGGTCATCGGCGATAAGATTGCTAACAAACAACCGAAACATCAATGGTCACAGGTAAGTATTAAGTTCTTTTTAATTAATTCGTAGTCTAATCTATTAACTAATTTATGTAATTTTGGTTGGAAGGAGTGGATTGCTTGGAAAGAAGCCAAGTGACATTTAATACTTAAGGACACTAAGCTTGCTCGTGGTGTGGGTGAGGATGTTATGGAGGAGGCTAAGGAGGCTGCTGGAGAAGAGACTTCAAAGAAAAATCAGAAGAACTAGAACACATATGGTGATTGTTTTGTTGTTAATGACTATAACATTTAGCGCGTATATGTTGCTTTATATTTGGTTGTTCTGATGCATTTCTGTTTTGTATTTCATTTGTCTTGAAGATAGATATGTTGTTTTTGCGAAATAAATGATTTACGTGATAATTAACTTCTCGTACCTCTCATGTGTGTTTTGTGGTGGGGGTGAGGTTTTCCGAGGAGATTGAGATTATTTTTATTTATTGCAAGTTCTTCAAATCTTTTGGGTTCTTTAGGAAGCATTTATTGGCAAGAGATGCAAGTTTCTGAGCTGTCTTTTGAGCTTGGGGTCTAAAATCATGTGGAATCCTTTGGGATCGGATACATAAGGCCTTACCCATTCTAAGAGTTTGTGCTCGACTCTTGGCAAGTTTCTTTCGACCACTAGTCTTCCAGTGATGAGTTCATAGAGGACGACATCAAAACTCCATACATCGCGTTTAGCAGTTAATCTGCCTGTCTGGACAATGAATTACAACTCGGGAAAGAGAATGACCGTATATTGAGTGGGATTTCATCAGCGGAATTAGCAAAGATGGTACTCAATAGAAGTCGAAATATGGTCTGACCCAGCTACATGCCCCTGCCTGGCAAGTCCAAAATCTGTCAATTTTGCATTGAAATAATCATCCAAGAGAATGTTTGAAGTCCTGAAGTCACTAAATATCAACTGTTTCTTCTTATGATGTTTATGTTTGGCCTTGCTAATTTGTTCGACAGTTTCTGAAAATTTTGATGCACCTTACCAACTTTGGGCTCAACAGGTGAAATTCGGTAGGATTATGAGCCATAACCAGAGGCAATTCAGGCAGAAGAAGATATATATTTCACAGTTTAAGAGTAAGACAACACAGTATCAACATTACATGCCTTCTCAAATGAAACATAGATAGGTGTGCATCTTTTCTCATGGAACTCAGGATTTGGGTACTCTCGTGCTCCTATGCGCAGGTTCATACTCCCCCTCCTCTGGTTGTTTTTTCCAATCAAACATTAGATCTAATACAGCCTTATTTTGTTCACTGTTTCGATGTGAAGCATCATTGGAATAAACGCATACATGGAAAGAATCATCACCTTTAAACGACCAAAACAACTTTCTGAAGAAAGTAAAGTCATTGCACAGAAAATTGAAGATCTTGTCACCTGGAAGCTTCAAGCATTCTTGGATGTATTTCTCCAATTGTGTTTGGGTAGCATCCTTTTCTTTGGAGAATTAAATGATCACCTTTATATGGATGGATTATTCATTAATAAATTACATAAATTTGTAAGGTTGTGCACAGTCTAAATAAACATACTAAAATTGCTTGGAAAGAAGACAAGGGACACTTAATGCCTAAGGACACTAAGCTAACTCCAGGTGCGGGTGGACTGCTAAGGAGGAGGCTAAGGAGACTGCTGGAGAAGAGACTTCAAAGAAAAATAACAAGAAGGAGATGAACACATATGATGATTGTTTTGTTGTTAATGATTATAACGTTTTGGTGATTTAGAGTCACGTTCGCTGTTGTTGTTTCCTGCTGCAGAATTATATATTAATATATAGATATAGATTATTAACATATATTAAAAGGGTCATTCAAACATACCTTTTAAATTATTATTATTTTAAATATTATTATAATATTATTTTTATTATTCAATTAATAAATCTCTATTCTCTCATTTTTAAAATCTCTCATCTAGAATCGAGATATTTGCTTCAATTTGATATGCCATGTTATTATTTTATTAATTTTAAATAATTTTTTAATTTTTATTTTAGGAGGTCTTTTGTATGGTTTCATTTATTTTTGTTTGGGTTGTGATATTTTGTTTTTTTAGAAATGCTAGCTTTAGCGGGGTGATTTTGTACCGGCCCCGACACAAACTATTTCATAATATTATATATAACTATAATATATAAAAAAATTATATTAATTAATTAAATACAAATAACTTATATTGATTGTGGTTTAGATTTTTAAGATTTAAGGTTTATTACAATTAATATGATAATGAAGGCGCCGTAATATTAATTTTGAAAAATAAACCTTACTAAGATATATTGAATTTTAGATTAATTTATTTTAGATTTTATATATTTTTTTATTTTCATATTTGTTTCATGTTTTTGAGGTATAAATTAATTTTTTTTAGCAAGGCAATTTATAATTGTATTAAAATATTGTATTTACAACATCCGACATTTCTTCTCCTTCGGTTGAAAAATTTCAGCCTCCAGAATCGAAACCTAGGAAGAACTCGGAAATGGAAAATTGAGAATTGAATCTCTGCTCTTCTCCCCTAGAATTCGATCATATGGATTGCCATGGCTTACCTCGTCCATTTCGATGTCGTGTATCCTTGGAACAGGTTCTTTGCTCTTCCCAATTTCCAGTACCGTAGCTTAATTCGGTCAAGAATTTCATGGTTTGCAGTTGGTTTTTGGCTGAATTTCAATCGATTTCTTGCAACCCAGATTTCCCACAGAGTAATTGCCCATATACACTTTCGATAGTGTATACACTTCCACAGGTATGCATTAAATATGTGAACAAACAAAACCACAACATATTATAGTGGAGTGGTGAAGGGGCTCGAATGCCTCTGGGATGGCGTAATGCAGGAGAGGTTTCGAGATTGAATCCTTTGAATTTTTTATTAATTTTACGGAGCTCCAGGCCACGTGGAGCTCCATGATTGGACGAGCGGAAGTTTACGTGGGTATAAATATGGAATTGGCGTCATGCAATCGCACGCGTTCAAAATGTTTCACTTTTGCAAGTTTTCTCTCTCAGCTTTACCTGCGATGAAGAAGATTGAAGCTATGTATCGAGGATTACGTTCCTCAAAGGACGAGCCAGCTGTAGGTTATTCTTCAGATCTGAAGGAAGATAATCAACAGAAAAACCAGCCTTCTCGCGTAAGTTTTGCTGCATTTCTGGCTTAAGATTCCGCTTGTACCTGATTTGAATAGTGAACTTGAGGTTGTGAATGTTTGAAATTGATCATAATTTTGAATGTATCGAGGAGTACCTTCTTACAGATTGTTCTATTATTTGCTGATGAATTATTTCGCTTTCGCAAATTTTCTAAGATTAAAGCTGTGTATCGGGTAGTACGTTCCACCAAGGACGAGCCAGCCGTAGGTGATTCTTCAGATCAGAAGGAAACTAATCAACAAAAAAACCAGCCTTCTCGGGAAGTGTTGCTGCATTTCTTGCGTAAGATTTGTACCTTATTTGAATAGTGAACTCGAGATTGTGAATGTTTGAAATTGATCATAATTTTGAAATCTCATGAAGATTGAAGCTCTGTATCGAGGAGTACCTTCTTCCAGATTGTTCTATCATTTCCTGATGAATTCATATGATTGTTTGAAATTTCTGGACTTTTATAATTACTTATAAAATATTTCGAATATTTTGATTCGACGTGTACCTCCTGGTTCATCAGATAAGAAGATGAATAAACAGCCAAAAACTGACATTCCTACGTAAGATTTATTATTAATTTTTTGTGAAATTGAGATGTACATATCATAATTTTGAAATCTCAAGAAATTTTTGCTTCTTCCCGATTGTTCTATCATTTCCTGATGAATTCATCTGATTATTTGAAATTTTTGGAATTTTGTAAGCTTTTGTTCTTGTGTTTCTATATAAATTTTTAATACTTATAGATGTAATTACTTTGATTTGAAGGAATGGATAGTTTGGGCCCATAGAAATGAGCAAGCAAAAGCGAACGATCCTAACATTAAATCATAAAGCAAAAAATGTAGTAACAGAGACGAACAGGTAAAAGTAGAGTTGCTAAAATTCATGTTGGACACTGCATAAAATGGAATTAAAATAGGTAGAGACCAACAGATAAGGAAAAAAGAATAATGTGTCAACCACCATAAATCAGTACGCGGAGATTCTCATAGGATGAGATCAAATGAGGGACATTCATAAATTGTGAAGTGAGTACTAAAAGCTAATATGAAAGTAGCTTACGTATTTAATATTTGTATCAGGCCAGTTTTAAAAACAAGACTTGCAAAGTAGTTTTCAAATTTAATGCAACATGTTTTTTTTGGGTAAGAAAATGGATTCCATTGAATAATTAAAGAAGGGTTACATGCTTAGTTTCAAATAGCTTCGAATGCATTAATCCATAGCAGGAGAGGGGAAGATTCTATCTGCTAAAGCTACTGATGCTTAATCTTTCATGGACGTTTAAATGCATGCAGTAGTCCACAGGTGAGTCTGGGGTGAATCAACCAATCTGATATGGTATCTTTTAGTTTTGTGTTCTAAAAGTGATCTTTTGTTTACTTTTATGTTATGTTTATGAATTGAATGCATATATATATATATTTTTTTGCGTACTTGCAAGGTATCCTACCGGCCGGCAGCCAGTAGACTAATCCTCCGTCCCGGGTGAGTACAC
>JAOYMZ010008795.1:0-21767 GCA_025802335.1 Pinguicula primuliflora
TTTTAATTTTATAAACTGTATAATATAAATATAAAATATTACTAATTATTTTATATTTATTACTAATTATTTTATATTTATTACTAATTATTTTGTTTTTTTTTTATTTTGCATCCTGCCACGTCAGGGGTGCCATGGGGGTGTCCTGGTTGGGGTGCCTTATATGACTTTCGCTACATTATGCAAGGTTTGGAATCTTGAGGTTACTAAATTATGGCACCAATTGCCTTATAAGTCACCTTATCAGTCAATTCTGCCTTATAAGTTAATTTGACAAAATAAGTCTGTTACGTGAACGTCCACCTTCTGCCTTATAAGGTGACTTATTTGAACAGATGTTTTTTCAACCTGATTAAAAAATAAGTTGACTTATAAGTCTTTCATTCCAATTTTACCCTTGACTTTATATACCTACACGTCTCTAAATTAGTATATTATTTTCAGTGTTCTAAGCTTTATTGTTAATATTTAAAATAATAACAATTTATTTAAATAACAATTTAGAATTATTAAAGCTAAAAACATTTTTTTATTTAATAATAATTGTGATATATAATATTATTAAAAAATACAATAATAATATAAAATAATATCATTTATGTCATTTTACGAAAATCAGTCACTTTATCAGGTAAATTTGCAAAACAAATTTACTAAACACAACCTATGTGTTTACTAAACACAATCAAATCAGCCACCTTATCAGTTACCTCATCAACCACCTTATCAGTCAGATTTACTAAACACAACCTATGTGTAAGGAGTTGGGCCATACTCCGGGTCACTTTTATGGATTGGAATCGAGTGATGCCATTTTGGGAAGATGGGTCGTGATGTATTTAAATGTGAGCCCATGATCAGTCAATCCCGAAGTTGTTGACCAAGTCAACAATCACTGCTTAAATGGGCTGACCATTGGAGACACCCAGCTACCAGTGCCAGAGTCCATGGGCCGATACAGTCTGTCCATCGTTGCAAGATTTTTTTTCTACAAGAGAAGCAAAAATGCCAAAGAATCCATGTACAATCCTATCCTCCCTCATGGAGGCTTAAAGACAAAAGAAGGGATATCAGCTGAATTTGAAGCCTCCACCATATCATAGTGTAGTTAGTGTCGTAGAGAAAAGAGAGTGTGGCCCCGGATCATCATCCTGCTGAGCCATTTCAAAAGTAGAATTTGGAACAGAGTTGTGTCCTCGAGGTCGGTCGCGCAACACTATTAATTTCGGCAATGCGGGCAGTCCTCCTAGCTCTTCATACCCATCCGCCCCCATGCATTCAGGTTGTCGAGCCGTCCTCCAATGTCCCCCCTAATAAGCAGAATTGTAAGGAAAATACAAGGGTTTACGTGGTTCGACAATAGCCTACTCTACGGGAAGAGCTCTTCCATTTTTGTTGTGTATTTTTCTACTAAGATTTCCGAGTACATATAGACTCTCACAATCCCTATAATCACGGGATTCATATAAGGAAGGAATTTATAATTATCCCTTTCTTACTTACAAACATGGAATATCACTTCAATAATGAGAAAGTACTTCAGCATCCCAAGATCCTTCATCTCGAACTCATGAAATAAGTTCCTCCTCAGCTCTCTACAATCTCATCAATATCATCCCCTGTAATAACCATGTCATCAACATAGATAATCATACATGTAATACTTTGAGCTCGTCGCTTCAGAACAGAGTATGATCTGAGTTACTCTGAATGTATCCACATTTCTTCATAAATACGGTGAACCTTCCAAACCAGGCTCTAGGTGACTGTTTCAATCCATACAACGCTTTCTTCAACCTGCATACCTCGTGGGACTGAAAACCAGATGAGAAACCAAGTGGTGGTGCCATATACACCTCCTCAGATAGGTCGTCGTGCAGAAATGCATTCTTCACATCAAATTGGTGAAGATGCTAATCCAGGTTCGCAGTTAATGAGAATAAGATCTGAATAGTGTCCAGTTTGGCCACCGGAGAGAGTCTCTGAGTAGTCAACTTCATATGTCTGAGTATACCCTTTCGCCACCAGACGAGCTTTGAATCTTTCAACGATGTCATCTACTTTTCTTTTGATTGTAAAGACCCATCTACAACCCACAGGCTTCTTTCTCGGAGGCAAGTCACATATCTCCCATGTTTCATTCTTCTTCAGAGCACTCATCTCTATTTCCATAGCTTCTTTCCACTCTAGAATCTGCAAGGCTTCTCTCTCATTACGAGGAATTTCCTCGCTATAAACAGCAGTAGAAAATGCATGAACTGAAGTAGACATACTCCCCCTGACAACATCAGCGTTCGGGTATCTCTTAGTCTTTGGATCATGCTCAGATGTAAACTTCTTCTGGGGGATGCCCCGAGTAGATCTCTCTCGCAGAATACGAATAGGAGTAACAGGTGATCGAGATCCAGCATCGTGGTGAGAATCCACAACAAGCTCAGGTGATAGTATACTTACCAGAGTATCCACCGAAGAAGATCTTTGAGGTTGCACTGCTAGTTTTGACTGTATCATATTGTCGTTATATTCCGGATCGGGAGGTCTACCTGACTCATGATCTAGCTCAGGTATTACTTGTGCGTGAGGCACAAGAGATGATGTGGATGGAAGGAAAGAGGTTGGTGGAGGAGACGGGACGTGAGGCACCGCCGGAGAATGTGGCAACTCGCTGGAGGAAAGGCTCAACCAATCACGAATGTCACTAGTTTCACTTGTGTCCCCCTGACTCCTTGATTGGGTAGGTGTAAGATAGAAATACTCACTTTCAACAATATCACAGTCCATAATGACAAACATCCGACGGGTAACTGGATTATAGCACCTATACCCCTTTTGTGACCTCCCATACCCCAAAGACACATTTCTCTGCGCAGGGGTCAAACTTAGATCGATTTACCTTCGGAACATGAACATACACAGAGCAACCAAAAATTCTTGGAGTTATAATTAAGGGTGGGAGAACTTGAGAATGCTTAGATAAAACCTGTATAGGTGTTCGAAAATCTAAAACCTGAGTAAGAAGCCGATTGGCAAGATATGTGGTTGTAGATAAAGCTTCAGGCCAGAAAAAATGTGGAACCTTTGACTCAAACATTAGGACACGGGTAATTTCTAGCAAAAAACGATTTTTTCTTTCAGTCACACCATTTTATTGAGGGGTATAGAAACAAGTGGTTTGATGCAACATACCATTTTCAGAGCAAAAATTTTGCATTTTTTGATTGACAAATTCCCCCACCCCCAATTATCAGATCGAAGGATTTGAATTTTTATTTTGAACTAAGTAAAAATGATACGATAAAATTGAGAAATTTTCTCAAAAAACTCAGATTTGTGACGAAGAAAGTGCACCCAAGTCATTCTAGAATAATCATCAATATATAGGAAAAAATATCGAAATCCCTGTCCCCCGACTGACGGTGCAGGACCCCAAACATCAGAGTCTACCAAGGAAAAAATATGAGGGACACGAGTATTTGAAAGATGAAATGAATGCCTATGACTCTTAGCTAAAATACAGGTTTCACATTTAAAAGGAGTACTAGAAGATTGAGGAAATAACCGGCGAAGATATTGGTGAAAAGGGTGACCAAGATGTCGGTGCCATAACCAACTTTTGGATTCGGTTGACCCATGAGTCAAGAGTATCCTTCCCGGCATCGAGTTCACTTCGTCAACATAGTACAAGTCATTCCTCTCAGTGTCACGCCCAATTATTCTCTTCGAACAGATATCCTGTAAGACACAGAAAGATGGATACATCATCACCACACAATTAAGCTCCTTTGTAACATGACTTATGAATAATAACTTATAAGAGAGTGAGGGCACACATAAACAATTGGACAATGTCATGGAAGGAGAGATTTCAATAACACCAACTCCTTTAACGGGGGCAAAAGCGCCATTTGCTGTCTGAACTACTTTCTTCTCGGGCCTCTGTAGTGCAATAATATCAGAAGCATCATGCGTGATGGTGTTAGTCGTGCACAATCAAATATCCAAGAATGATTTTTTTTTCTGTACCATTTTCCATTATATTCACATAGGAAATATGATCTTCATTATTTTTTGCACAATATCGAGCATGCTCAAGGCCCAAATTATTACCCATCTCCAAATATTGATCAATATCACTCGCCATGTCTTTAAATGACTCGACCTCCTTCATAAGAGACAAAGGAGGGTATTCATGTAACTTCTCCTCCATTTTGAAAACCCTCGGTTGGTCATCTTCTCCAAGATGTCGTGGCGGCGCATTGCTACTGATGGTGCAATTCTGCACATGTATTCCTTCCTTCTCTACAACATTTCTTTTCAAAACTTCTGATACGGAATGGATTGTCAGTGGCTTCAATGTCCTGACCGGGGAAGCACATGATGAGAATAAACTACCGGCCAGAATATATGATTGCTGGGAACAATGAAACCCGAAGGCAGAACATGAAAACTTCCAACTAAATTTCTTGACGGCAGGCTGCGCCTGGGCAGACTGAAATACGGCATCGGTGGCTACAAAAATCCTCCGGAAAATGCAACACACTGCTGGAGATTACAACAAACTAGCAAAAAATGAGTATGACATCGGCCGGCGTGGGAGGCCTGGATGATGGGTGACTCATGCCCATGGTGGTTTACCATGTTTTACGGCGATGTAAGTCGAAAAAGTACCTAAATTTAGGTAGATGATAAATGTAGGATTCACGATCGAAAACACTGCTCCGATACCAGAAAGAAATCTGGCCCGACCCATTAATCATGTCTCAGGCCTGCCTGCCCACATGGGTGGGTTTAATGGGCCGCCCGCCCACATAGGTGGGTTTAATGGGCTTTGAATAAATCGAGCCCGCATAGGTGGGGTCTCGTGTGTGGGGGTGCATGCGGGAATTAATTTGGTAGGAATGTGGGTTATCCTCATAAAAACCTTAAGCTCAAGGTGATTTGATACCCACATTCCTATTTAAACCTCATTATTCTTACTTCCACAATCTGTGTAGGACAGTTTCAACACTCCCCCTCAAGTCCGACTAGGCAAACCAGTCGGACTTGAACACACCCACACTTTATAAACGAAGGATTGTTCCTGCTTCGATACCATAATAAGTGGAATTATAAAGAAGACACAAGAGTTTACGTGGTTCGGCAATAGCCTACTCTACGGGAAGAGATCTTCCATTTTTGTTGTGTATTTTTCTACTATAATTTCCGAGTACATATAGACTCTAACAATCCCTATAATCACGGGATTCATATAAGGAAGGGATTTATAATTATCTCTTCCTTATTTACAAGTCAATCTCTAACACCCCCGGGTGCACTAGAGTGGGAGAATTGCTTGGTGATACTGAGTGCTGCAAATGCCTTGTTAATACTCTTGATGGTAGTCCTTGATGCGCTGAGAGACCATGTTGTGATGCCCTTGTTGCTGCGATTTCTTGTTGCTGAACAATGATTCCATCATTAGGCACGCTGAATGTTTGGTCCTCAATACGGCAACCCAACGGGGGTATTTGATAGAACTCGATACCCCATGCTTCTAGCGACAACCCAATTTGGCAAGAATGTCGGCATTCTAATTTAATAAGCGGAATTATATGCAGAATTATAAAGAACATGAATGTTTATGTGATTTGGCAATAGCCTACTCCACAGGAAGAGTTCTTCCTATTTTTTGTGTTGTTTTTTCTTCTTCTATTTACACGTTTATATAGAGCTATAGAAAATCTTCAACTCACCTAAATCCCTACCAATAAGGGATGTGATCCCTACAAATTAGGGATCACACAATATGGAAAGGATTTGACTAAATCCTTTCTTTAACACTTTCCTTCAAGTTAGGTGGTGGGTATCCGATACCTAACTTGAACAGCACAATATGGAATGATCGACTATTGACAGCTTTCGTCAGGATATCAACCAACTAGTCCTCTGATCTCACAAATAGCAATGTCACGATCTTGTATTCAAGCTTCTCCTTGATAAAGTGCCTATCAATCTCAATGTGCTTGGTCCAATCATGTTAGACTGGATTCTCAGATATGTGGATGGCTTCCTTGTTGTCACATATCAAGGGGCATGCATGTTCAGGTGGAAACTCGAGCTCAGTCATCAGCTTGATAAGCCATAGAATCTCTATCACCCCCTCGCAATTCCTCTGAACTCTGCTTCAGCACTTGGCCTCGCGACAACCTTCTATTTTTTACTTCTTCATGTAACGAGGTTTCCTCCAACAAAGGTGAAGTACCCAGAAGTAGAAAGTTTGTCCATAGGGCTTCCTGCCCAGTCAGCATCAGCATAAGCCTCAATCCTTAAGTGTCCATGCTTGCCATAAAGAACTCCTGTATCAGGCGACCTTTTCATGTATCTCATAATCCTTAACGCTGACTCCATGTGATACTTCTCAGGATTGTGCATAAACTAACTTACAACCCCCACAGCATATGAGATGTCTGACCGTGTGTGTGCCAAATAAATCAACTTTACCACTAGGTGTTGGTATCTGTTCCTGTCTGCCTGCACAGCTTTTTCCACCATTCCTAATCCATGATTGAGTACCATAGGCATGTCAACGGGTTTGCACTCCAAAAGTCCAGTCTCAGCAAGAAGATCCAAGATATATTTACGCTGAGACATATAGATCTAATGTCTGGATTGCATTACCTCAATCCCGAGGAAGTATTTCAGCATACCCAAGTCCTTCATTTCAAACTCTAGAAACAAGTTTCTCCTTAATTCTTCAATCTCCTCAGCATCATCCCCTGTGATAACCATGTCATCAACATAGATAATAAGACACGTGATACACTGGGTCCGTCATTTCAGGAACAAGGTGTAGTCTGAATTACCCTGGGTGTATCCAAACTTCTTCATAAAGACAGTGAACCAGCCAAACCAAGCTCTGGGCAACTGCTTCAATCCATACAATGCCTTTTCAGCCTGCACACCTCCTGTGGTCGAGAATCATATGAAAAACTAGGTGGTGGTACCATATACACCTCATCAGATAAGTCTTCATGCAAAAATGCATTCTTCACATCAAACTAGTGAAGATGCCAAACAGATTAGCAGCTAGTGAGAACAGAACTCGAATGGTATCAAGCTTGGCTATCGGGGAGAAGGTCTCCGAGTAATCGACTCCATAAGTCTGAGTATATCCCTTCGCAACTAGACGAGCTTTGAACTTTTCCATTGTGCCATTGGCTTTCCTATTTATAGTAAAGACTCATCTGCAGCCAACCGGTTTCTTCCCGGAAGGCAGCTCACACATCTCCCATGTCTCATTCTTCTTCAAAGCACTCATCTCAGTCTCCATAGCTTCTTTCCACCCTGGAACTTGCAGGGCTTCTTTCTCATTTCGAGGAATATCCTCACAATAAATCGCAGTGGTGAATACATGGGCTGAAGTGGACATATGGCCCCTGACGACATCAGCAATCGGATATGTCTTAGTCTTTGGATCATGCTCCAGTGTAAATCTCTTCCAAGGAATGCCCCAATTATACCTTTCCAACAGAACCCGAATAGGCATAGACGGTGACCATACATCATGGTGAGTATCCACAATATCCATACTATCTGAAGAATCAACGAGCTCAGGTGAGACTATACTTACCGGAGTATCCATCAAAGAAGACACTTGAGGTTACCCTGCTAGGTCTGGCCATACAGTGCCAGCATCGTGGTCCAAAGCGGGCAGTCTCTCTAACTCATGGGTAGGTTCTGGTAGTACTTGTGCGTGAGGCACATGAGATGATGTGGGCGGCGACGATGGTGCATGAGGCACGACCGGAGACTGTGGCAGATCGCTGGAAGAAGGGCTCAACTACTCAAGGACGTCGACTGGATCATGTAGCTCCCCCTGATTCCTTGAGTGGGCAGGTGTGTGATAGAAGTACTCCGTCTCGACAAAGTCACAATCCATAGTAACAAACATCCATCGGGTAACAGGATTATAGCATCGATACCCCTTCTGAGATTTCCCATACCCGATAAAGACACATTTTTCAACACAGGGATCAAATTTTGACCTAGTTACTTTGGGAACATGAACATACACCGAGCAACCAAACACCTGAGTAGCGTGAGTCAATGGCGGGGCAAACTTGAGTGTTCTGACAACGTCTGGATAGGGGTATGAAAGTTTAGGATTTGAGTAGGAAGCGTATTTGCTAGATAAGTGGCTGTAGATGCGGCTTTGGGCCAGAAATCTGTAGGAACCTTGGACTCGAAACATAAGAGCCTGTGTGATCTCAAGGAGGAAACGATTCTTTCTTTCTACTACACCATTTTGCTGGGGGTATAGGAATAGGATGTTTGGTGTAGCCTCCCATTTTCAGAACAAAAATTTTGCATTTTTTGGTTCACAAATTCCCTCCCTCCCCCATTATCGGACCGAAGAACTTGAATCCTGGTTTTAAATTGAGTAAAAACCATTCGGTAAAATTGAGAAAAAATTTCAAATACTTCAAATTTATTCTAGAGAAAGTAAATCCATGTCATCCGAGAACAATCGTCAATAAATAAGATGAAATACCGAAATCCCTGCCCCCCAACAGAAGGAGTAGGGCCCTAAACATCTGAGTGTACTAAGGAAAAGGAATGTCTCTGACTTTTTGCCAAAACATAGGTTTCACAATTTAAAGAAATAATTGGGGCTTGAGGAAATAACCGGCAAAGATACTTGTGGGAAGGATGACCTAGGCATCGATGCCACAACCAACTCCGCGATAGGTAGTACCATGAGTCAAAAGTGTCCTTCCCGGCATTGAATCCACTTCATCAACGTAGTACAAGCCATTCCTCTCAGTGTCACGCTCAATTATCTTCCTCGAACGGATATCCTATAGAACACAGAAAGAAGGGTACATCATTACGACACAGTTAAGCTCCTTGGACACATGACTGATGGATAATAATTTGTAGGAGAGCGAAGGCACATATAAGCAGTTGGACAAACGTATAGACGGAGAAATATCAATAGCACTCGCTCTTTTAACAGGAGCAAACTCGCCATTCGCTGTTTATACTATCGTTTTCTTGGAAGCCTGCATATGAACAAGGTTTGATAATTCGTATGTAATTGTGTTAGTCGCTCCATAGTAAAAAATCCAAGAATTTCTACGATCGCGGTTTGGCCCGAGAGAATTAAAAATTTGCCCTTGATTTTTAATTCTGGCTGGCCTAGTGAGATTGACTTTTGGCCCATCAATTGCACCTTTTTCCGACCCAATCTGCTTAAACCTTTCGGTTGCACCTTTTTCCGGCCCAACCTGCTTAAAGTCCCGAACAAAATTTAATCTGTTTACAACCACCTTCAAAGGCCCAGTAAGGTTCGGCCCATCACGCGGTCCAGCCTGCTCTGTCTTATCTTTATAATTACTAAGGCATCCCTCGGGAAAGAAATGTGAACCTAATAGAAAGGAAGGATCGGACTGAAAATTCACAGACCTATTACCTGGGCCGCATTCATCTTTCGGGTTACGAGTCTGTTTGTTCATGATTCCTCATTCTGGCGACCCACGATTCCAGATACTCCGGCCACTACATTTGCAGAGATGGTGTCGTCGACCGAATCCTCCATGCCTGGGTGACCTCCATCAATGATTGCTCCACGGCCTTCACGATGGGCTGAATTAAACTCTTTCGGGTAATCGTTTTTCTTTTAGCACATTGTTTGAGTATGCCCTAATCTGCCGCAATACTTGCATCTCGATTGGCGGGATAAGGAATTGGTTAGAAATTGACCGTCTGACTGCTGTGTTTCTTCTCCTGGCCGAAATTTCTGATTTTGCGAGAAATTTTGTTTGACCGCGAGTCCCATTCCAACTCTCGATGATGAGGTTGATCCGCCGAAAGTTGCCTGTGAATGTATAGTCATGTTCCTGGCAGCTTCCCGTTGAATATTTGCATAGGCAACTTCAACTGAGGGAAGGGGATTAATTTTCAGAATGTCACTGATTGTTCTCTCGAATTCGGAATTTAATCCTGCAAGGAATGTGAATAATCTGTGTTCCTCCTTCATGGTGTTGAATTTCTCCATGTCTGCTATGGTGTCCATTAGATTTGGATGCCGACGATCGATTTCGAGCCACAAAGTGCTGACTAGCCTGTAATTGTCCTCAATCTACGTCTGACCTTGAGTCATTCGATCAGCTTTGGTTATTAGATCGAAAATCTGTAGCGAATCCTCTCCAGCACTGAATGGTTTCTTCAAGATTGTCCACAATTCATAGGAATTCGGATAGTGAGCATACTTTTGAATGAGCTGTTTCTCCATGGATATGGTGATCCAGCCAAAAACTTGAGAGTCACGTTCTCTCCACTTGGAATAGCCTTCATCGGATTCTGCAGGGGCTTTCGCCTCCCCTGAGATTAATTCATAGTAGCCTCATCCCACTATGTATACTTTCATAAGCCATGCCCAAAGCACATAGTTATGATTATCGAGTTTGATTTTGATAACGCTGACAGATTGTGATCCTCTGACTCTGCTATGGAGGATGATGAGGAGCTACGATTCTTGGCTTGCTGTTCCAAAAATTTAGCAAACTGTGCTGCTAGTGTGCCATCAGGATCAGTGAGCGTTGGTATTTTATCACCCATGGTGCTCTGTCTGCCGGAATTTGATAGAAAGTAGGGATAGCCCTAGGTAGATGAAGAAAAACAGGATCGTTCCTGCTCCGATATCATAGTAAGCAAAATTATATGCAGAATTATAAAGAATACAAACATTTATGTGGTTCGGTAATAGCCTACTCCACGGTAAGAGCTCTTCCTGTTTTTTTGTGTTGTTTTTTCTTCTTCTCTTTACACGTTTATATAAAGGTATACAAAATCTTCAACTCCCCTAAATCCCTACCAATAAGGGATGTGATCCCTACAAATTAGGGATCACACAATAAGGAAAGGATTTTACTAAATCCTTTCCTTAACATGATTATCCCCTATCGGAATGTGAACTAGCTGGGAGTTCCCACAATCCTGCCTTACAGTAACTATCCGGTGCTTGATTTCCCTGTTCAATAGCTTTAGGGAATCATTTGTTATCATGTCCACTGTAATTTTGGTATTTGAACAAACTTTGACATTTTGCGTCCTCATCCCACAGAGTAGCTGAAATCCAAGCAACATGGCCCAAAGTTCTGTTGATAAGGGTGAACAATTTTTGATAAGTGTCGAGAAGCCGATTATTCGGCATGAAGATTTATCACGCATCACTCCTCCACATGCTGCAAGGCTTGAAGGACGACATACGACTACATCTACGATGAGGGAGAACTCCTACGGCTATGAGTTCCATGCTGAGTGCAACTGAGCAACCGGCGACAACTTTGGCTTGCTTTTAGCTTGTAGAAGTACCTTCTGAGCTTCCGCGTGAAAGCTGCCTTCATGCTTAATGCTTGTGATGTGTTAGGATTTTTGTAGTCAATATGATGGAGAAGTGAGCACCACACTTGAAGACCGTGAGGAGAGGAGAGACGACGTTGGGGAGAGAGAAGGGCTTGGAGAATTTAGGAAAAAAGAGAATTATAACTTTCATTTATAATCCAAAGAATATTACAACCCTAACTTAAATAGAAAATAATCTTAAAGACAATGGATTCCCTTACCAAGAATTGAGTCTCATTTAATCTTAATTAATAATTAATAACCAAAACAATAATTAAATCTTTACTAAAATAAAGATAATAACCAAAACAATAATGAAATCTTTACTAATAATTAGATTCCTCTATATGTTGTTGACTAGGTTGACTAAATTCTAAAACACTCTCCGTATACTTGTTATCATTTGCCCTCTTCTCTCACACAACGGACACTTTTTACACCTACCACCGATGAAATCCCATCACCGGACGCCGGTAACACGACGGCAAACAACACTGCAGCGGCACCTCCCATGGCGGCCGCTGCAATCGACCCTGTAGTTACCAAACCACCAAGCATCCCGCAACACTCTACGTTTATCTCGAAAACATTTGCATCTCTGCTAAAACCAGTAAATGATCCTGATATTGAGCCACGAATCCAAAACAGGGCAGTCCCCTGGACATGGAAAGGAGAAATTGCCGTCGAATTAAGTGCCGAGAAGACAGAATCTCTGAATGCGCCTTTCAAAAAGCCCTAATTGCTAGATTCCCCAAAGGTCGGTCACCAATAGCTACAAACCGCCGTGCAATCATCAGGCTAGGGCTCAAATCATCCTTTACCGCTGTGCTCATAGACCAGAAGAACATACTTCTGAGATTTGATGACGATGAAGACAGACAACGTCTCTGGCTTTGCAAAAACTGGACCATCAATCGCTACCCAATGAAAATCTATAGATGGACTTCAAATTTCAGAAGCGATGTTGAATCGCATTTTGCGTCGGTTTGGATCTCATTCCCTCAACTCCCGGTACAATATTTCCGGCCAGACATTCTCTTCGAAATAGCAGGATATTTGGGTCAGCCTATTATGGTTGATCAATCTACGGCAGCTCTCAAAAGGCCAAGCAAGGTAAGAGCATGTATAGAAATGGGCCAGCTAAAAGTCCTAACTAAAAGAATCTGGATTCTCCCGGAAGAACATCGAGGGTTCTGGCAACAAGTTGTATATGAAAGGGTCCCTCTTTACTACAGCCACTGCCTAAGACAAGGGCATAATGATGTAGGATGTAAAGTATTACATCCTAATCTGATGAGCAAAAATGCAGACGGACCGAGTAATGGCAAGACTCCTAATGTTACACCAGAAGCTGATCCTGGGCAAAATAAGGAACCAGCACCAAATCCAATAGGTGCGCATCTGGTCAAGACACACAACCCTGCAAATCAAAACATTGCCACCAGAAATACACAAAGATCAAGGGTGCTACAAGTAAACAATGCAAAAGGCAAAAAATGGAAAGAATATCAGAAGGTCGTCAGGAATCCAAGCAAAGGAAAAGCTGTAGCTACCTCTCCTGCAATGGACAGTCAGACACAAGCAGGTAAGTCTTCCAACCCATTTGCTATACTTGAATCTCTAAGAGCTGCTGAAACCTCACAAATAATCTTAAATGAGAAGGATACAAACTTAGGGATAAAGGATAAAAAAAGTGTTGAGGGCTCTGCGATATGGCGATTTTAGCGTGATGGTGCACTTGGCCGTCTCTCTGGCACCGGCCGCACGGCTGGCATCGACTCTCGCCATCGGCCAAATGCCACCCAGTCTGCCGTGCCACCATCTCTCCATCGTTGAAGGGATTATAGCAAACTCTGCCTTGATACCCAGAGACGCGAGCCCTAGCACGAACTCGGACCATACTCCATTGACCGGCCATACGATCGTGATACCTTCAATTGGCCAACTAGAGACCTCCTTGAGAGCAACCGCATCCCAAAATGCCACCCTGCAAAAGGAATCTGCGGGTGATTCGACGCCTGAGATTGTGGGAGTGATTCCCGACACCAATCATCGCGCGCACAAGACAAACGCGTATACATCGCTTGCAGACGACGTCTCACTCTTTCCATCTTACCAATCTACCGCCTTATGGATCAAGAAAGAAAATTCTGGAATCTCTCGCCACCCACGATAAGGTGTTGGATCTTCATTTCCCTTAATATCTGAACAGGAGGGGCTGCAGATTTGCTTTTGCTCGATTTTCGAAACAAATGCACCCCCATTCCCTGCTGGGTAGACTCAATGAAATCTAGATTGGTTCCTTCAAATTGGAGGTAAGTTTGAGTTACGAAACTTTGAAATCTGATCGAGTGAGAAATCAGAGCACCGAAGCAGTTGCTATGTTTGATAATCCTGGTGTAAGTGTTGATGTTAGTAATGGTGTTGATGTTGTTGATGCTGGTAATGTGGTGAATGCTGGTAATGTTGCTGGTAATGCAGATAATGTGGTGAATGCTGGTAGTGTTGCTGTTGGTACCAAACTGACTGCCCCGAAACCTTCTGCCAAACTGACTGATCTTGCTGCTTATGGGAGTAATGGAGCAAGTGGATATGATATTGAAAAAATGCAGTACACCCCCTCTGCAGAGGCAGGAAACTGGCTCAGCATCTCTCTATTATGCACACCCTCTGCATCCACGAATATGCACACAATAAACCAACAGCTGCAGAACTGTGGTTACCCCAATGTTCTGGCCACCACCATAGAAGGTGGAGAGGTGGTTCTTATGGCCTCTGATAAGGCACTGCAGGTGAAACTTTTGCAGGATGTAGAAACCTTGGCAAGCATCCGAATGCAGAATGTAAGGCCATCGCGTCTGATAGATGGTAAACTGGCTAGATGTGTCTAGGTGATCATCAGAGGTGTTCCACTCCAACTCTGGGAAGATAAACTATTTTCCACCATTGCTTGCCGCCTCGAGGAACTGATACAAATTGATCCACTCACGAGCAGTCAGAAGGACATGAGGTATGGTAGGGTGCAGATTTTCACCAACTCCTCAGGACGGATAATCAAGAACCTGCTGATTGAAACAGATGCAGGAACATTTTCAGTACTCATAAAAGAGGAACTGAAAGAAATTGTCTCGGTCTGGACGCGAGTTTGGCCAGCGCTGAATGAAACCAATGTGGCTAAAGCAAACGGATATGGCAGAAACCAGCAGTAATAGTAAAATCTGCCGCACAATCCAACTCTCCTCAACCCACTAACTTTGAAGATCAGCAAGGCATTAACGGTACATCAGGTTGGGAAGAAAACATCACCCTCCAAGAATAGGAAAATTGGGCCATAAACACATACCTGGAAGCATACCAAGCGGAGGAACAAGTGCTGCACACAGGATTTAGGAATTTACAACTCCAGGAGCCTAAAAACATCGCACCTCAGTCAAGCATGGATCCACACCTGACCAATTCAGATTTTACTGTCCTGGAATCAATCCAAGGAGAGAGGGGCACTGATGGAAAGATAATCAGGTCAGCAACAACACTGGGACTTCAGCACGCAGAAATAGATGAAGGAAAAATTGTTTGCACTGTCACAAACACTGATCAACCGTAGCCCCCCATGGAAGAACCCTCACAGCCTGATTTCAGCGCACCAGCCAGGGATGTCCCTCATAACGGACTCTAGCATACCATAAATGTCCCTGCTAACGACACCACTGCACTGATAGGAAATTAGCACCCCGTAACACCTCCTGTACACAGAACCAGTCCAAAAATAGAGGCCACCACCAATAGTCTTAGGCCAAGGAGCTGGGCAGACAGAATCGAAGAGGGCAACTCAGACAATGATTTCTTCTCACAACCAATTGCACTCACTCCTGGGGCTCGACAACCGAAATTCTCCTTTGTAGAACTCCAGCAGCAGGCACTACAACTAAAGACAATGCAGCTAGATCCCGCAGCCATTCCTTTCTCTCCGTAGATTAACCACATTACTCCTTCCTACGACCAGTATCTGACAGATGCATCAATTGAAAGTACATATTCACTCCAGGTTGTCAATACTCCAGGCATGAGCTTTGCACAGGCATGGGAGGTGGACCGAGCTGCACAAAGCTCGGCTCCCGAAGGAGGCCATTCTCTGAGTGACAAAGACGCCTTTGATGATGAAGAAGAGCTTCCTCCTTGGTACGAGGAGCCAGTGTTAAGAGACCCGATCCCATAGAAGCCACCAGGGAAGAAAAAGGGCCCTGAAAATAAACCCAACCCAAGGCGAAGCCAGCGCATTCACGGGAAAAAACATTAATCCTTTGTTTCCTGTTTGTGATTGTATGCCTCTCAACTATGCCCACTTTTGGAGCTAATTTGTACATTCACGTTCGCTATTAATAAAAAATATTGAGAAAAAAAACATAGGAATAAAGGAAACATGCGTGATACAGGAGGCATTAAGTGCACCCAGATTAGATGCTTTAAAAGTTTCCTCTATGACTGCTGACCCACAACAGTCCTATCTATGACTCAATTTGGGAGATTAAAAGAACATACATATAATAAATGCCCACACCACCTTAAATCTTGATGCACCAATCTATGAACCTAGCCAACAAATAGATGATGCTAATGATCAGATCGAGTGCATTAATAATAGCTCTGGCCTTAACTCGACAGATGATATTGTTAACACTGTTGATCTAAATAATGAGGTCCAGGGGTCTTCTAGTTTGGCAATAGAAGAGTTAGTTATCCCAAAAGATTTTATTGGTATGGATGTACATACCTCTAAAGATTTAGTTAGCAACGATGTTCTGGAAAATACAGAAACTAGCTTAACTAAACTTGATGAAACAGATAGCACAGTCATAAAGGATCCATTAACTGGTATTGTCTCTGATATTATTTTACCTCTAATCGGTGCTAAAGATAATATGCATCCTGCTGTTTTACCTTTATCCTTTTCAGCTACTCCTAAGGACTTTATTAGTGATGCTTTAAATGTTAATGTTGAATCTAATTCGCATTCTGACTTTGACACCTTTGTTCTAAAAAATGTTACGGGTGCGCTAGAGAATCAGACTGACCTACTCACTTTTGCAAGCACAAAAGTAATAACTCTAGAGGCAAAACACAACGAGAATAAAGAACCTCACCCAACATCCAGCACTGATACCTCTGTCTTATCACCCATCACAGAGGTTTTCCTATATAGAAGTACAAGCACATTAGCAGAAGATGCTCTAATTAACTTACAAGAGGTTAATAACATACATGACCAATTTGCCACCTATGTAGGAATGCCTCCATTGAGTTCATTTCTTCCAGTCTCTGACTCAGAAGAACCGCCTCCTCCCACACTCCCTCCGCTTATGAACCCTTCCCAAATGTGGGAAGAAAATCCTGCTTCAGATTAAGAGGATCATCATACCTCTGTTCCAGAGGAACAACCAACTAATGCTCTTCACTCAACATCAGATGCAATTTCTGCATCAGAGACAACAGATATCTTAGGTGAGGGAGAAATCTCTTCCAAGAAAACTGGAACAAACTTTAAAAAGCAGAAAAAGAAGTCTGCTTCAAAAAATTACAAAACCAGAACCCAAATAAAGAAATGACAACTTCACAAAACTTGAATTGTCCAGTTAACGGAAATACAACAGTTCAAAGTTCTATGAATAACTTTCTATTCTGGAATTGCAGGGGACTAGGTAATATTGAAAGTATTGGAAGACATAGGAAACTGGTAAGGTTACATAATTGAAATCTAGCTGCCATCTCAGAGCCAAAGTCAGTAAGCAACGAGCACAAGCCATAGGAAAGAAATAAAACTTCAAGAAACTACCTCTAACAGTAAAGGTACAATATGAATGCTATGGAACAATAAACTACAAGGAAAACTATATTTTGAAATGGATCAGTTACTAATACTGGAGATAACCTATAAAGAAACTGGCATGATATTCCATATAGCCTGTGTGTATGTGAAATGCACTAGAAGAGAACGAATTGAGCTCTGGAATGAAATGAGAATACTTAGTGCTACGATTACAGGCCCACTAATGATTGGGGGACTTTAATGTTGTACTAAATCAAGATGAAAAATTAGGGTGTCGCCCATTTAAACTAGGTCCGGTAATAGATTTTGTAGAAACAATTACAGATTGCAAATTATCAGACATAGTATACTCGGGAAGCATTTTCACCTGGTGTAATAATCAGGTAAAGGATGATAAGATATACAAAAGATTAGACCCTATACTAATATCTAAATCCTAGATCTTACAAGGACCAGGAGTGACTGTTACACATCTAAATAGAACACTATCTGATCATGCTCCTCTATTGGTTAAATTTGTAGACACTTCTACAAAGAAACCAAGTGGATTCCAATTCCATCAATTCTGGACTAACCACCCAGAATTTATGGAATTGGTGGAACAATCATCGACACAACCTGTAAATTCACTAAACCCTGCCATAATATTCACCACTAAACTGAAAAGACTGGAGGAAAAATTAAGGAAATGGAACAAAGAAACGTATGGCAATATTTTTCATAATATACAGAAATTAGAAGATACAATATTAAGGTTAGAAACTCTATATGAAATATCAGGATCAGATTCTAATAGAATAAACTGGATAAATGCTCAGAATGAACTAAAAACACAACTGTTAGCAGAAGAAATGTTCTGGAAACAGAAAACTAGGGTTAAGTGGATCAAACTAGGGGACAGGAGCACAACCTACTTTCACAAATCTATAAAGATCAACAGATTTAGAGCAAATTCCCTAAACTTAAAAAACACGGATGGAGCTCCAATAGATAAAGAAGACATCCCCTTAACTTTTCTTAACCACACAAAACAACTTGAAGCTGAACCAAACAATCCAACCTCTACTATAATTAATGTAATTCCCAGAATTGTCACAGATGCACAGAATGACCTTCTGTGCACTTGGCCAAACTTGGATGAGATAAAAAAATACTGTCTCCAGTTTGGATGGGGAGAGCTCTCCTGGAATTGATGGTTTCTCAGGATTTTTCTTCACCACATGCTGGAGCATCATGGAACAGGACCTGATAAAGGTCATTCACTTCTTCTTTGCTGGAGGAGAACTCCCTAAAGCTATAACAAGCACCCTGTTATGCATGATACCAAAAACAGAGGCTCCTACCTCCTGCAAAGACTTTAGACCTATAAGCCTGTGTTCATTTATTGAGAAGATCATAACAAAAATATTAGCAACCAGATTAGCCATAGTTTTGCCCTTTATCATCTCCCCGCAACAAAGCAGATTTGTGAAGGGCAAGAATATTACAGACAATACTCTTTTGGCCCAGGAAATGCTCATCTTCATGAAAAAAAAAACAGAAGGGGCATAACGCAGCTATAAAACTGGATATGGAAAAAGTCTTTGACCGTGTGTCTTGGATCTTTCTTATAAATGTCTTGAGAGCCTTCAACTATGCTGAAATATTCCTAGATATGGTGTGGCACTGCATTTCATCTGTTTGGTTCTCTATTATACTAAATGGACAAGTATTTAGTTTTTTTTAATCTTCACGAGGATTGAGACACGGGATCCCTTATCACCAAGCCTTTTATTATACCAGCAAAAGTTCTATTTCGTAGTTTAAATAATCTAGTGTTGACACATCCGGATTATACTTACAGGGTGCCCATAAGCTATCCTTTTGTTTCTCACCTTGGTTTTGCAAATGACATTTTAATCTATACAAATTACACTAAAAAGGCACTAAGAGCATTTAGGAACCTGCTTACAGAATATGAGGAAATCTCAGGATAGAAAATAAACATCTCCAAAAGTTGTTTCTTTGTATCTAATGCCTATCCAAGGAGAAATAAGAGGATTATTCAAGCAGAAACTGGAATGAACAGAAGCACACTTCCTACTACATATCTGGGAATTCCACTATATGCAGGAAGAAAGAAATCAGAACTTTTCAACAACCTGATCAGTAAAGTTCAGGCAAGAATTGGATCATGGGCAGTTAGCTATCTATCACAAGTAAGAAAACTACAACTCATTTGGGTAGTTTTATCAAGTATACTTATCCACACCTTCATGTCTATTCAGCCGTATGCATTCACTATCAAGAAGATAGAAACCATGCTAGCAGATTTCTTCTGGGGACAGTAGAATGGTAAAAAGAAAATGCACTGGAGAAACTGGAGGCAGATCTGTCTGCCAATTGCAGAAGGGGGACTTGGACTTCGAAGAATAAGGGATATAGTGCAAGCCTTTACCATCAAACTATGGTGGAAGCTAAGGGAAAACAAATCCCTATGGGCGCAGTTCATGAACAGTAAGTACTCGGGATTTAAATACAACCAAATTATTACTTTGAAACCTCAGGACTCACATGTTTGGCGAAGAATTGCTAATATGAAGCTGATTGTAAATGAGAAAATCAGATGACAACCTGGTAGAAGGTATTTTAACTTGTGGTGGGACAAATGGATGAAAGGAGGTCCAATAGGACATAGACTATTAGTAGCTGATCCCACAAAACAAGTATCAGACCTAATATAAGGAAACCAATGGAACCAAACGGAGCTTCATAACCTGTTTCCACAAGAACCTAATATTATTTTGGAGATTAACAGGACTAAAATTCATCAAGGCCCAGCCATCCTTATATGAAAGTTTGCACCAAACGGAATGTTCTCCAACACAACATCTTGGAACTTAATAAGGACCAAATCACAGTCTATGTACAAATTTGAGCTGATCTGGGATCCCCTTCTTCCCCCCAAAATCAGCGTGTTCATGTGGAAAACACTGCAGGAAATCTTACCAGTGGACCTAACCCTCAAAAAGAGAGGAATTGTTCTGATATCAAGATGCATATGCTGTCGTATCACCCCTAAAGAAGAAACACAACAACACCTTTTCATCCAAGGGGAGGTGGCTACACAAACATGGGGTCACTACGAATCAATTCAGAATGTAAGAGTCATTGCCACCAGCATAGATGACATCCTATCATGCTGGAACTCAACTAGAGGAGGGATAACTAAACGCAGAATCTGTAAACTCCTTCCATGCCTCATTCTATGTGAGATTTGGAAACTGAGAGGCTCTCTAACATTTGATGAACTCAGCATGCCTGAAAAATCCATTATCAACAAAATCAACAGCAATCTGGCTATGCTGATGATTGAGGCATCACTGACCGCTCCAAAGAATCAACTGGAAAGAGACTAGCTATTGCTGCTACATCTTTAATTTCCACAAGACCATAGGACTCCAAGAATCGCAAGAAATTGGAGCCCTCGGCAGCAGGATATACTAAGCTAAACATAGGCTTAATATTCAAATTTGCACAAATGCCGATAGGAGGAGGAGCAGTTCTGCGAGACGAACAGGGAAGTGTCCTACTTGCACTTACATGGAAATTAGATAACACCACAGTCGTTCAAGCTGAAGTTGCAGTTTATCTTAAAGCAATCACCTCACTAGCTTCTTTCTTATCGCAGATAAAACAAGTCGAAACAAGTTGCAGCAATATCACAGGTTTTCTAGCCAAAACAAGTACGACACACTGGAAAGTACGCGCTGAAATGGATGTGATCTGAGATCTACTTCGCCCACACAACAATCTTTGCATAAGGAAATGCACAAGTGTGGAGAACAAACTCGCAGCAGCATTGGCGAAATGGGGAGCTAGGTACGGGAATTTAAATTTCATATATTCGTCTCTTCCTTCATCATTGCAGGACATTGCTGATAAAGATTTCCAGACTGCGTCATTTCAACCACCTTGAATGGTGAAATGTAATATAACTCTAGTAACTATTTAAGATTTGTAATATGATTCTTAAGCTTACATTCGAAAATATTAGGATCATTGTCATTGTACGAACCTTAAGGGCCTTTCAAGCCCATTTTCATTAACACGTAAACCCGGACGGTTTCTGACGACCACTAGGCCAGTATACGACGACGTCCACTATTTTTGCACTGAGATCTATATATTGGAACCGACATTTCAGAATCGGGTTCCGAACATGGACATAGGCATGTAAACGCCAAACCACAGGCATGTTTCTTCTCTTGTATTTTCAAATATTTTAAACACAAACTTTAAACGATTTTTTCTTCAAACTTGTAGATTCGGCTTGAAATCTGCCCCACATGTGTTATCAGAGCCTCATTGGCGTTCGTATCTGACTAAAAAACAACTTGCATGCTGCCGGGCTTCATATATTAATCAATTTGTTTAATTAATATTGACCTAAGCCCACTACCCACTAAGCCCACCTAATCCTCTATATAAAGGTATCATGACCTAAAGGATTAGACACATTCTATTCTACTCATGCGTTGAGAACCAGAAACATAAGATTTCTCTGTTTGCGTCCTAA
>JAOYMZ010008805.1:0-21765 GCA_025802335.1 Pinguicula primuliflora
AAAGCCTTTGCAGACTCAGATTCGCTTCCTCTGAATAGACCGACCATTGGATACTTCTTCTCTCCAGGAACATGATCGGGTGAGTATCTTCTTGCCGGAATACCTCTGGTGCTTCGGTGAGGAAGGACCCGAGTATTGAGTCCCTGTTCAGGATGCTGCACAGAAATATCAGTCAAAGTATCACAATCCATTGGATCAGGAGGAATACGTACCTCGATATCCGGAGAGGGAGAACTATGTGACGTGTGCTGAGGAGACAGAGACTGAGACGGGTGCTGTACATTCAAATCCATCATCGGTACCCTGATAGGAGGGAGATCAATCCAATCTAGTGAGTCATTTCCCTGAATCTCCCCCTGCGAATTGGATTGGATTGAATGATAGAAGAATTCTGACTCCACAAAATCACAATGCATGGTGGTGAAAACTTACTTTGAAATAGGATTATAGCACCGGTACCCCTTCTGATTAATTCTGTAGCCGATAAACACACACTTCACGGCACAAGCTTCAAGGTTGGTTCGGTGAATCTTTGGTATATGAACAAAAATCGAGCAGCCAAATATTCTGGGAGGGATGGTAAGATATGATGGAACTCGGGTGTATGTAGATAGGACTTGAAGTGACATCTCTAATTGTAGCCCCTTGGTAGGAAGATGGTTCACAAGATACTTCACCGTTGCAACGGCTTTGGGCCAAAAATTCGTCAGTACCCCTAAATCCAGCATGAGCGCACAGGTGGTTTCCAATAATACTCGATTTTTCCTTTCTGCAACCCCATTTTGCTCCGGTGTGTAAGGACAAGTTGTTTGATGAATCACACCTTGTTCCAAGAAAAAATTGGATAACATTTTAAACTAGAAAACAAATGCTTAAGATAACCGTCAGATGGATGACCCAAACGTTTATGCCATAACTATCCTTGCTGATCTGAGCTCACTGCCAACGAACTACCACGAGTTACTTCATCAACATAGTACAGTCTGTCTCTCTCAGTACCACGCCCAATAATTTTCCTCGTCCGAATATCCTGCAACACACAAAAGGACGGATATATCAGAACAATGCAGTTTAATTCTTTGGTAACATGAGAGATGAAGAGCAATTTATGAGACAATGCGGGTACGTGGAGACAATTAGATAACTTAAGGGTGGGTGTTATCTCAATTATTCCACTGCTGACCACGGGTAGTAGCTCTCCGTTTGCTGTCTGAATCAATTTTTTCTTGGGAACCTGTAGTTTTTTAATGTCAGAAATATCATACGTAACAGTATCGGTGGCCCCGCAATCAAAAATCCATTCATCCGACTTCTGACTCGCACTAAGTAAAGCACGAGACACTCTTCTTTCATCAAAACAACCGCCCGGGAAATATTTCAATCCATCTTGGCCCACGTATTTCGGCCAATTTCGTCCACCAAAAAACTGTCGGCCCAATTCAATTTCGTTCCAATTCTGTCGACTGTCTTGATGTTTCACTTGGCCTATAACTTTCACATTATATTCTCCAGGCCCACTATCATAATGTAACCGCGTCATACCTGAGCCGTGTGTTCTAGATGGTTCTCCACGCCGCGAGCTCTCTTCTTCAGACGCATTCATCGGCCGTTTCTCATTATTTCGGAACCGTGGTTTCTGGTGGTTGTTTTCCGGCCAGCCGCAGCTCACCCCAACTGTGGCGACGGCCTCCGTCCCATTTTCGCCATCCAATCCTTTGCCTATGGCGATGGTCGCCCGACGAGGCCAGTTGCCAGGAGACCGCCGTCCTCGGCCGTGTCGTCCTCCGGCAGCCCTGTAGCAGTCGCGGCGGATGTGGCCCTGTATACCACAATTGTCGCAGAATCTTGTATCTCGCCGGAATGATGAATTCCCCCCAGATCCGGGAATTTCTAACTGGTCATTGTGTCTGCCGCCCCGTGGGATAGTAGCCGGTTAGCGACGGAGGGTCGGAGGCTGTGCATTCGGAGGTGTTCCACTGGATCCGTAATTGACGCCGCCAACATTCCGGGTTGAGATTTCACCAATCGGGTCGGGTGCAGATCTATTTCCATTTCCTCCAGACCCAATTTCAGAACCCGAATGTTGAAGGGTCAGCCCTGACCCGAGTTCGGGTTCGGAGATGACGCCCGAATCTATTTCCTGCCCCGGTCTGAGGATGTGTCGCCGGGCTGCTTCTTGCCAAATAATGCCATACACTTCATCCATATCCGGTAACTTCTTTTCCCGTAGTATGTCTCGCGTAGTATCACTGAATACTTCATCAAGACCGGATAAAAATTTGAATAAGCGATGTTCATTTTGCAGGGCATTGAAACAGAGGATGTCCCCCGGGTCTGTCATAGGATTCGGGCGCCTCCTGTCGACTTCCAACCAGAGATTCCGTCTTTGACTATAGTAATCTTCGAGGGTCATCTCCCCTTGTTTGATATTATCTGCCCGTGTGGTAAGTGCGTATACCTGCAAGTTGTCTTCGCCGGCCAGGTAAGTCTTCGCCAGTCCTTGCCATAAATCTCTTGTTGTAGGAAAATTCATGTATTGTCGCCTAATACTTCGATCGATATTTTTGGTAATCCACTCGTAGACTTGCAGATCTTTTTCCCACCATGATTGATATCTAGGTTCTCCCTCTTGCGGTGGTGGGGGTTCTCCTGTGATGTGGCTGATCCTCCCCCTGCCGCCGAGTGCCATCTCAATGCATCGTTTCCATAACGTGAAATTCTGATTATCCAGTTGGATATCAAGAACCACGTCTGATTTGTATCCTCCAGATTGCTCGGACTGTCCCGCGGCTAAGACCAGTTGGTCGTCCTTTTTAGCCACAAGTGCTTTCAAGGATTCATTCAGAATCCGGGCTGCCTCTGTGAGTGCGGCCTCTGTCATCGTATCTTACACTGGTAGATGATGAAATTGAGGAATCAAATTCCTTGCTCTGATACCATATTGGATTTTGATTCACACATTTAGATCGGGAGGAATCCTCTTTTCTTCATATCTTTCTCTTATGTCATGTATAACATTTATAGCCTATATTGCTACTGTTCCTATACATGCCTGCTACTGTTCATTTACATGCTTTTCTTTGACTCATTTAATGCTATTTGATATGGGAAGATTTATATGAATCTTTCCATTAACTGCTCTTTTGACTAACAGTGGCAACACTGGTGGACAAAGATATCAATGCGGTGCTTAAGGTTACTGCCAAACTGTATTCTTCTGGTTATCTGGGGCTGAAGGTCCAGAAAATCTATGGTGATAAGGTGTTGATCACGAATTTAACTGCGGAACAGAGGAAAAACCTGCTCGATCTGGGAACTCAAAAGCAAAATTTGCTCTTCTCCGATATCCAGCCTTGGGCAGAGGACCTGGAGTTGCAGACCAGACAGACATGGATCCATTTTACAGACCTACCTCTACGTTCGTTGAATTCATCTTGTCTCACATGGTTGGGGTCGAAATTTGGAAGTGTCATGGAAATAGATGAAGCATCTATCAAGCATGATAATCTGCAGTGGAGCCATATCCTAATCTCTACAATGTTGCGTCAATCATTAAATGGTTACAGGAGGGTTGAAATTGATTCAAAAATATATGATGTTTATATTGAGGAAGAAGTTCCAGCCATTATTGATGATGAATCATTACAATTGCATGTTCGTGATGATATAACTCCGGACGCAAGCCCCAGAGTTCTGGCAGCCTCACCGGAAAATATTCTGGTAAATTCAAAAGGAAATTATTTGTACCTGGCAGTTCCGGCAATGATTTGAATATTCTATTCCAAACCCCAGATTATCTGTACCTCGCAGTTTCGCCAATGATGGAGAACCTGATTGATATGGCGGATTTAGTGGATCCAATCATGCAAAAACCTTTCGAAATTGTTGAAAATTCAAATGCAAATCAACAGTTAATTTTTTGGCAAATCAACAGTTAATTTTTTTTTGGGTAAATAATTGTTGTATTCAGTATTTACATAAAGTTACATTTGAGCCGACAGTTTGTCGCTCAGTCCCAAATCTGATTTAGAACAAAACGCCCAAATCGATTAGGATTCTCCTATCTCTCTTCTTTCGTCTCTTAAGCACTATCTAGACACAAGGTTGGATTCATGCACCAGTTGGGAAATGCAGTAAAATCGTGGATCCTTCCTCTTTTCTTCAAAACTTCCCAGAGTTGGTACTGCACCCCATCAAAGATTTCGTGAATGCTCAGTGTTCGTTCGTTGAAGAGCTTGTTGTTTCGCCATTTCCAGATTTTCCAACAGGTAATCTGGTCAAGTGCATTCCCTATCTCCCCTTTCCATTTGGTATGCATATCCTGTGCGCTGTCGCTCAGTAACTCTAGTAGTGAATGAATTTGTGGAAATAGATGGCCGAGCCATTGCTCAATTAGCTTCCTCAACCGTAAAGTTGTCGCACATTGTATGAATAAATGGGTTGCTGTTTCAGGTTCTGTGCGACAGAGGAGACAAGTCAGGTCCTGGATCGGTACACCACGAGCAACAAGGTTATCCCTAGTTGATAAGCGATCCTGTAGAAGCTTCCACATAAAACCGCATATCTTCAGAGGTATTAGCTTATTCCATGCCACACCTGCATAAGATTCTACGGCAGTGACCAATTTTGTTCCATTAAGGCCTGATATATTTCCTTCGTGCAGTAAGCACCAGAATGGGATCCAAGCCACTTCCAGCAATCTCTAGCTTGCGTCGGTGGTGAGGCCATGTTCAACAGCTGCAGGAGGTTTTCGAATTCATGGATTTCTTGCTCACCACCTATTCCTGTCCAGAGCCAACCCCAGGTCCAGTCTGTAGTATTATAATATAATCTTTTGGATTGAAGAGTGATTTGTTTATCTCCTACAATTCGATAGAGATTAGGATATCTTGTGTCCATACCAGTATTCCCAATCCATTTGTCTGTCCAGAAATAAGTGGATGCGCCATCTTTTGCTTGTCTCCTTACTAGATTGTTGAACCATGAGCTTGCAAGTATCTCTATCACTGATTTCCAGAAAACGGATGCCTTAGGATTAGATGTAGGCTGCCCATATCTTCTCATCTCTGTATGATCATAAAGTGAGGTAAGCAGCTCAATCCATGGAGAGTTCTCTTCGTTCATGACCCTGTATGCACACTTGGCTAGCAGTGCCTCATTAAAACTTGTTAGGTCTCGGATACCAAGGCCTCCCTTCGATGTAGGATATGTTATTTTAGTCCAAGGGACCCAAGAAATTCTTCTCCTTCCCTCAACCTTCTCGTCCCATAAGAATTTATGCATTAGGTTTCGCATCTTAGAAATAACACCCACTGGAGCTCTGAATAGTGAAAGATAATAACATGGGATACTAGATAACACGGATTTAAGCAGAATGATCCTACCACCGAATGAAACATAGGATTTTTCCCATCCTCGAAGTCTTTTCTCAAGAAGATTGATCACTGGTTTCCAGCTTCTTATATGTCTTGGATTTGCTCCAACTTCAACTCCCAGATATTTAAAAGGCAGAGTCTCTAATTTGCAGTTGAGCGATGTTGCTATTTCACTTGATTCCTCTGGCCCAATGTTAATAGTAATCAGCTTACTCTTCTGAAAGTTGACTTTCAGTCCCGAACACAGCTCAAACAATTTAAGGATCCTTTTAAAAGCCATGATATCTTGTAAAGATCCATTTCCAGATAGTATAGTGTCATCAGCAAATTGCTGATGTGTCACTATTGTGTGTCTTGCACCTATTTGATAACCCTTAAGCTTATCCATAGCAGCCATTCGTTCTATGAAATTGTTCAGACCATCAGTAGCAATTGCAAATAATAAGGGAGATAGGGAACAACCTTGTCGTAATCCTCTTCCAAGTTTAAATTCACCACACGTACTACCATTTAAAGTAATAGACATATGGGCTATAGTGATACAACCTTTCATCCACTTTATCCATGTCTCATTAAAGCCCATAGCCATCATAAGTCTCCATAGGTATCCCCAATGTATACTGTCAAAAGCCTTTTGAAAATCAACTCTGAATAGAGAGCATCTCCTTTTCATAATCTTTGCATCATGTACCACATCATTAGCAATCAAAATACTATCAAGAATTTGCCTCCCAGGGATGAATCCAGACTGGTTCTTAGAGATCAATTTGGGCAGGATAGATCTGAGTCTCGTAGCCAAGATCTTGGATAGAATCTTATATAGGCTACTAATCATAGAAATAGGCCTGTAGTCCGAAATAGTTTGAGGATTTGATGTCTTTTGAGCAAGGGATACCAATGTGGAGTTAATCCCCTTCACCAATGCTCCTGTTTCCCAAAATTCTATCAAAAATGCTAAGACACCAGCTTTAAGTAGAGGCCAGAACTTCTTGATAAATTTAAAGTTGAAACCATCCGGTCCTGGACTTTTAGAGCTGCCACAACCTTTTATTGCATGCTCCACTTACTCAACTGTAAATGGTTGAGTCAATTGTAGATTATCAACATCATTTAGTCTCCTTGATAGATCCCAAGATACAGCAGGTTTAGGGGAAGTTGTAGCCTGGTAGTGCATTGCAAATTCATCATGCATGTGCTTCTTAACAGCCACCACTTCCGTTGTCCACACTCCATTTATTGTCATGCCATGGATAGTGTTGCGAGCTCTGTTATTCTTTAGACAAGCATGAAAGTACTTAGTATTTGCCTCTCCTTCTGTTAGCCACTTGTTGCATGACTTTTGATAGATCAAACTAGAATGTCTTTGTGAGTATATCTTCAGATCAAGATAGGCTTCTTTTCGGGAAGCAACTTCCTGAGCAGATAAACCAGTAGCTTCCAATTTAAGGTCTAACTGATGCATGATAGCCGTAGCATTCTGGACTCTCGCAGTTAGATCTCCAAAAATATTTTTATTCCAATCCCTGAGATACATCCCGAGTTGCTTCATTCGTTGGTGAACAACAAAGTCAGGGGTGCCCACCTCTGAAGTTTGTTCCCACGATTCTTTGACAAAACCCTCAAAAGAAGGATGAGAGAACCATGCATCAAGGACCTTAAAAGTTTAGGCCCCCCAATCCACAATTTTATTGAGTAATAAGAGAGGCACATGGTCAGAAAATTTTCTGTCTATAGCACTCTGCGTCAAAGAAGTCCATGCATTAAGCTAGCCTGCAGATAGCAAAAATCGATCTAGCCTGCTAGCACTCGTACCCCCTGGCTGATACCAGGTGAATTTCCTTAGCTACAAAGGTAGTGAGCAATGCAGAATCATCTTTATCCATGAGGGTCGCCACTAGCGCAGATTGTAACCATACCTTATCATGGGGACTCGTATGGTATGATTTGCTAATCGGACCAGGTGGAGGTGGTGGAGGTGGAGGCGAAACCGCTTTCGCATAGGTTACTCCCTCCCGAATGTGGCCGCCCTGATAAGGGGTTGTGCATAGTTTCCAAATGGTAGACCATTCCTGCCCAATTTATTGGCAATATAGACATCAGCCAGTACTCCAAACTCCCGAAAGAAGTCTCCCATTTGCTTGACATTCCATTTAGGTTGCATATTAGTGAAGAAGAACGACGTGAGCCTCTCGTGCATCCGCCGGATGAGTCTGTGCGTTGTTGCGGGCGGCTTTAGACCATCGTTTTGGATAGGAACCCATCTCCATGTAGATTTTGATTGCCGGTGGCGCTTCCCCCGACCCTCGTTTCTTCTTCTTTCCCACATCGCTTACGTACGGTAGATGCATGAAGTGCAAATCAACAGTTAATGATGGAAGGGGCTGCAGAAAATAAGGAAACTAATACTGCTAAGGAGTCGGAGCTATTCGCACGTTCAACGGCTCCCCAATCTCGCATCCAGCTGTCTCCAATTCCATTTGAATTGCTTGACCAGTCAATGATGAACGTGGAGCGTACACCTGTCCCTCAGATAAACCGTGCTATACATAACGGTAGGCGAGCAAGATTGGGCCGGATAGGTTACAAGCAGAGCCTCATCCATGCTGGTCCATTAGCACGCATGATCTGGCAAAAAACGACTCGTGAGAATCGTGAAAGAAGGAAAGGAAGACTACGACAAATACACAGCTATACTAACAGGACCTCGAACCGTCGAAACTTACCGCCATGCCTGCATATATAGTCAGAGGATGGGGCTACCACGGATGTCCAGGTTTCTCAATGGACAACTGATATGCTGCATGCTGAAGCACAAGCAACAATTGCCATGGGCCAGAACCTTGGTATTCATGTGACTGAGTGGCACAGGCAGCTGCTGGTAAACATGGAAATGCGAGATCAATTGGCGAATCAATCTTGAGCATCTAGCTGATATTGTTGCTGGTGGAACCTGGTTTACAATGCGTATATTAACACAAAATATTAGAGGATTTAGCAGTTGACACAAAAAACAAGAGGTAACAGATGTAATTCGCCGATTCCATATTGAACTAATCTGTTTGCTGGAGACTAAAATGGCTGGCATTGAGAAAAAAAAGTTTGTGAGAAACTCTGGAATTCAACTGATGTTGGTTTTGTCTCAAAAGCTTCTAATGGCTTATCGGGCAGTTTTTGTATTGCTTGGAGATTGGATGCATTTTCCTTACTAGCACAGAATGAGGGAGATGGGTTTTTGGAGGTTGGCTAGGTACGTCGACGGTCACTATGTTACAAAGCAAACATATGAAGCATTAATGCGAGAACAATGGTCTCTACATCTTGCTGAAGCAAACGCTAATCTTGCCTGGAACAATCTGCCCCCTCTCAAAATTAGTGGCTTCACTTGGAAGCTCATCCAAAATCGACTGCCCATGAAGGACAATTTGAACTCGAGGGGGGTGGCTCTGCCGGACAGATCTGCATGCTCTGTTCCAACGCACCTGAAACAGCACATCACCTGTTCTTAAGCTGCGACACCACGAGGCAAATATGGGCGTTGGTTGGAAATTGGCTGAACATATCACTCCCACAAGCTTCGTCAATCACAGAAATACTACATGGGGATTCAAATGCAGGCTCTAATGGACAATTATGGAATGGAATTTGCCAATCACAGAAATACCCTTTGGAAGATATGGAAGATTCGGAACGAAATGGCCTTCAATAGTTGTCCACCACGACCGGCTTCGGCAATTCTTGAGCAAATACAAGTACTCTTCTGGCATATACTGAGTTCACGAGGTCGACTACAAAGCTACGCAACTTTCGACTCTTGGTGTATGAATCTGGCATTGTGTATGAAGGATGGATGACAGGCGCTGATGAAAGTATGACGAATGGAGCCCTAGACATGTAATTCTCCCAATTGAATGAGGGACTGGGCTGTAAATACTGCTCTATACTGTACCATATTGTGAAATCGAATACAACATTTAATTACCAAAAAAACATTGAAGGCTTGACTCTTCAACTTCTACACCATCGTTCCTGTTGCTCCATTAAATTCCGACGGGCGTATTGGCGTATGGTCGCTCCGATAAATAATTCCTTAATCGAAAAGCAGCCACAAAGCAGTAGTTTGACTTATCCGGAATTTTGGAATGGAGTCATAATTTTTTTTCGTTTATTTATATTTAGTAATAATTTATAATATTTAAATAATGTACAGTATTATCTGAAAAATAAAAATATAATGCACAATATTGAATTATTTTATATTATAAGTATAGTAAAAAAAATTGTATCAAAATATGACTAAGAAAATAAGAACGAGAAAAAAATATAATGACGAAATATTACATAATTTTTCTACTTATGGTCGTTAAAATTAAAATTTAAAAATAGTTTTGACATTATCATGTCAGGACGATTTCAGAACATAGTTTTTAGTTATGAGTGCTTTAATGTTAAAAAAATAAAATCTTAATAAATTGTGTTTAAAGTATTAATTTTTATCATTTAAATTCCAAAATTGTCTCTACATGAATATTCTAAAATTGTTAAAAAATTATTGCATCAATTAGAACGATGATATTTTTATAGTACAAAAATATTTACCGTTCCGATCAATATCTACTTATATTGAGTTTTACTTTGAATTAATTGATAAGATGAATTGTTTTATATTTTTTTAATTAAAAAAAATTGAATTCTTAAGACATTAGAATTCGAACCTTGAATTCAAAAATAAAATTGAATACGGTATTAGGATTCGAACCTTGACTGTCTTCGGGATATTAAATTCTTCAACCATCTCAATTAGAATGACCAACTATTATTTGTGTGGACTTTTATAAATATAACTAACTATTTTATTATTTTTTTGTAAGTAAAAAATGTCATTATATAATAGGTTTTTTTGGAATTGAAAGGGGGCACATGCCGAGCTTGTAACCCTACATCTTTTCTTCTCTCATCATCTTAGTAATGAACTCATTTAAGCTTTCAGTCCCAATCACAAACAGCAAAGGGGATAAAAGGTCCCCTTGCCGCAGCTCTCTACACATATTAAACTCCTCACAAGGGCTACCATTTTCCGTAACTGAGATATAGGCTCATTCTATACAACATTTCATCCAATTCAACCATACTTCACATAATCTCATAGCTTCCAGGATGTCCCATAAATACCTCCAATATACACTGTCAAAAGTTTTTTCAAAATTCACCTTGAACAAAGTAAACTTTTTCTTGCTATGCCTTGCTCCTGTAAGTATTTTATTGGCCATCATCACACAATCCATAATGTGCCTTGAGTATACAAAACCAATTTGATTGGGAGATATCAAGATACGAAGCACCCTATTGAGTCTAGCAGATAAGACCTTGGATAGTATCTTATTGATGCTTCCAATCATCTATATAGGCCTAAAGTATTTAATTGTTTCAGGGCTAAAGCTTTTAGGAGCCAGTATCATAAAAGTTGTACCTAGGCCTTTTACCATCTTTGCTTCATCCAGAATTCTGTAAAAAAATCTCATGACATCGTGCCTTAGCAAAGGCCAAAAGTGCTTGATAAACCGAAAATTGAAACCATCGGGGCCGGGGGATTTACCACAGCCACAATTGGTTATTGCACTAAATACCTAAGTTTACGTGAAAGACATACTCAACCACTCATTGTCAGCTTGTGCGGTTTTCAGCAGTGCAACACTTAACCGCCTTTCCTGCGCTTGTCAGGTAGCGCGGGAAGGCATCGTGCTGTTGCTAGCAATGCGGCACTTAATCCGCACTGCACCGGCAGATTAAGTATTGTGAGATTCTGTCGTGCTGCTATCAGCAGTGCGGCCGAGCATTTTACAACATCATAGGCCCTGACAGGGTACAAGAAAAAATTTACCTTTAATAAACTACACCAAAGGGGTTCAACGTACCGGGTGTGACAGCTAATAACTCTCGTTAGACGCCGGTGAATTTCAAAATGGTCATTAATGAGGGATAATCATTGATTAAAAACCACCATTGATGATGGAGGTTTCCTCACTAACTGATGATGAGAAAGTAAGAAATAATGAGGTGAATCTGGAATTGATAAAGTTGAATAAAATGGAGTCATGTCCCATTTTTCAGAAGTCTTGAAGTAGATGGTTGAATGAAGGGGATGCGAATACGAAATATTTACATTCATGCATGAAAAACAATAGATCTCAGAACACTGTTAAAGGAATAATGATTAATGGAGCTGGAATACTGCGGTCCCTGAAGTCAAGAAACATACTCAAGACGAATTAAAGAAGCACTATGCTGCTCGACCTCAACAGCCCTCAACAATTGGTTGGCAGTTATCTAGAAATAGAGGCAATTATTCGGGACATCTTGAAGGAAAATCCACTACCCTCCGTAGAAGCTGCCTATGCAACTGTTCACCGGGAAACAGCCAGAAAGTAAATAATTCACCCCATGATGACCTCCAACTCGACAAACTCATCACTGGGAGTGGGGACAGGACTCATGGTGAAGCAAAATAGTGATCCTACTCAACGACCAGCAGCCGAAAATGTTCAATTTCGGTCTCCATGGCCAGTAAAGCGACGATTGGAAAGCCAAGCACCGGCAAATTCATCATATCGTTGACAACCGTGCGGTGTGAGTACTTCAAAATACTTGGACACGTGAAATCAGAATGTTACCGGTGGAATAGGCACTCTGGCGAACCGAAGAAAGGACGTCGCGGCGACGCCACAGTTGTAATTAACAAGAATCTGGGCAATTCTGATGGAATCGACGGAGGCGGATTCTCGATCGCGAATCTAGGGATCAGGAAATCTGCATATTTTGGTAAATCAACGAACTGGGCAAATGTGACTGATCCGATGACCCATAGCCCAGGTAACACTCCCTGTATTGCTGCAAAATTACCATATTTCCTTCCATTATTGTCAGGCGCGCGGTTTTTTAATGAGGGCTTGTTCGAAAACTCACTGTCTGAAGAGGATGAGACCAGCAGATCGGATAAGTCACGCCGAACTCAGCCAATTCAATATATCAGTGGGCTAAATATTGATTTGGCTGGTCGAGAATCAAAAGGAAATTATGATGTGAATTATGGGCCGGCGAATGAATTTTACTCTGGGCCTATTAGCTCTTCTGGATGGGCTAATCTTACCAGGCAGCCCAATATCGAAAAACATGGTCAATGGATATTCGATTGTGGAGCTACTGACACTATTACGAATGATTTGTCAGATATTTCTTGTATGCAGGAAACTAAAATGAAGGAAGTTCAAACTGCAAGTGAAGAAAATGCCCGTATGAAGGGTGCCAGGATTATTGACATATCCCCCTCTATACGATTGTCCAATTGTTTACATGTGTCTTCTTTATCGTACAAGTTATTATCCATTAGTCATGTTTCGAAGGAGCTTAATTATGTGGTCATGATGTATCCCGCTTTCTGTATTTTACAGGATACCCGTTCGAAGAGGATAATTGGGTGTAGCACTGAGAGGAATAGCCTGCACTACGTTGACGAAATGGACTCGATACCGGGAAGGACAATCCTGACTCATGGGTCTAACCACTCTAAAAGTTGGGCGTGGCACCGACGCATTGGTCTCCATCTCATCAATACCTCCACCGGTTATTTCCTCAAGTCTCTAGTCCCCTTTTGAACTATGAAACTTGTGTCCTAGCTAAGAGTCATAGACATTCTTATCATATTTCAAATATTTGTGTTCCACATATTTTTTCATTATTTCATTCTGATGTTTGGGGACCTGCTCATTCTATTGGATGCCATGGATTTCGTTATTTTATTTTATTCATTGATGTTTGTTCAAGAATGACTTGGATTTATCTTTTGCTCCACAAATTTGAAGTTTTTGAGAAATTCTCTCAGTTTTATCGAATGATCCTTACTCAGTTCAAAACAAAAATCTAGGTTCTTAGATCTGATAATGGGGGGGAGAGAGTTTGTAAATCATCAAATGCAAAATTTTTGTTCTAAGACTGGTATGCTACACCAAACTACTTACTCTTATACTCCTCAACAAAATGGTGTGGTAGAAAGAAAAATTGATTTTTACTTTAGATTACACGAGCACTCATGTTTGAATCCAACGTTTCCCAAATTTTTTGGCCTGAAGTTGTTTATACATATGTGTACCTTGCTAACCGACTCCCAACTCAGGTGTTAGGTTTTCGCACCCCTATTCAGACTTTATCTGAGCAGTCTAGCATTCCTCCACCATTGACACTTACTCTCCGGGTATTTGGATGTTCTGTTTATGTTCATGTTCCTAAGGTGAATAGGTCAAAATTTGACTCTTGTGCAGAAAAATGTGTGTTTGTGGGTGTATGGGTTATCTCCAAAAGGATACCGGTGTTACAATCCCCTCACCCGTCGAATGTTTGTCACCATGGACTGTAACTTTGTTGAGACAAAGTACTACTATCATACACTTACCCAATCAAGAAGTTTGTAAATCATCAAATGCAAAATTTTTGCTCTAAGATTGGTATGCTACACCAAACTATCTCTTGTACTCTTCAACAAAATGGTGTGGTAGAAAGGAAAAATCGATTTTTACTTGAGATTACACGAGCCCTCATGTTTGAATCCAAATTTCCCCAAATTTTTTGGCCTAAAGTTGTTTATACATCTGTGTACCTTGCTAACCGACTCCCAACTCACGTGTTAGGTTTTCGCACCCCTATTCAGACTTTATCTGAGCAGTCTTGCATTCCCCCACCGTTGACACTTACTCTTCGGGTATTTAGATGTTCTGTTTATGTTCATATTCCTAAGGTGAATAGGTCAAAATTTGACCCTTGTACAGAAAAATGTATGTTTGTGCGTGTATGGGTTATCTCAAAAAGGATACCGGTGTTACAATCCCCTCACCCGTCGAATGTTTGTCACCATAGACCGTGACTTTGTTGAGACAGAGTACTACTATCATACACTTACCCAATCAAAGAGTCAGGGAGAGATAAGTGACACCGTTGACGTCCTTGATTGGTTGAGCCCATTCTGTCTGCGATCTACCACATTCTCCAACTGTGCCTCATGCACCATTGCCTCCATCGTCCTCGTCTTCACTCCAACCCACATCATCTAATGTGCCTCATGCTCAAGTACTACTTGAGCTGACTCATGAGTCAAATAGATTGCCCGCTCTGGAACATGACGGCGACTTGGTACAATCAGACTTCACAGGGCAACCTCAAGAATCTTCTTTGATGGATACTCTGGTAAGTACTTCATCTCCTGATTCAATCTCTTTTATGGATTTTGTGGACACTAATTTGGATGCATGCCCTACTACTCCCAAGTCCCAAGTATGATCTTCCTGATCGTGTGAATAGGGGAGTGGCCCGAAAGAAATACACCCATGAACATGATCCAAAGACTAAGAGATATCAGGTAGCTAACTTTGTGAGGGGAAGTATGTCTGCATTTGCTCGAGCTTTCGCTACAGCTGTATATAACGAGGATATTCCTCGTAATGAGATGGAGGCGATGAATATTTTCGAGTGGAAATAGGCTACGGAGATTGAGATGAGCATCTTAAACAAAAATAAGACATGGGAGGTATGTGATTTGCCTCAAGAAAAAAAACCTGTTGAATGCAGATGGATCTACACTATTAAGAGGAATACAGATGACACGATTGAGAGATACAAAGCATGTTTGGTGCCAAAATGATATACCCAGACATATGGAGTTGATTATTCAGAGATGTTTTCTCGAGTGCTCTTCTCATTGGCTACAAATTTGGATTGATATCTTCACCAGTTTGATGTTAAGAACGCTTTCTTACATGGTGATCTCACTGAGGAGATATATGTGATTCCTCCACATGTATTCACTTCTAGTTATCGTCCACAAGAGGTGTGCAGGTTGAAGAAGGCGTTGTATAGACTGAAATGATCACCCAGAGCATGATTTGGGAGATTCACAGTTACTATGAAGAAGTATAGATACACATAGTAACTCGAATGCTGAAGTATTTTTTGGGTATTGAGATGACATGATCTCGACATGGAATATATATCTCTTAGAGAAAATGTATTTTGGACCTTCTTGCAGAGACCAAATTAATTGAGTGCAAGCCTGTAGATATACCCATGGTACCCAACCATGGATTGAAGATAGTTGATGAAGCCGAGCTGATTGAGAAGAGCTAGTACCAACATTTGGTTGGCAAATTGATCTACCAAGCACACACACGTCCTATTGCTTATATTGTGGGCTTGTGAGCCAGTTCATGCGCAATCCCCAGAAAGACCAATTAGAGGCAGCCTTAAGGATTTTGAGGTATTTGAAAGGGTCACCTGACACTGGGATCCTGTATGGCAGACATGGCCACCTGAAGATAGAGACATACACTGATGTTGATTGGGCTACAAGCCCTATACATAGACAGTCCACCTTTGATTACTTTACATTTGTTGGAGGAAATCTTGTCACATGAAGAAGTAAGAAACAGACAGTTGTGGCAAGATCTAGTATTGAGGCATGATTCAGAGGGATTGCTAGAGGAGTGATAGAGATCATGTGGCTGATTAAGTTGATTACTGAGCTTGGTTTTCCACCAGAGCATACTTGTCCGTTGATGTGTGACAACAGAGCTGCTATTCATATTTTTTTAAATCCAATTCAACATGATTGCACCAAACATGTGGAGATTGATCGTCACTTTATTAAGGAGAAGCTCGAGAACATGATTGTGTCACTTCCTTTTGTGAAGTCTGAAGACCAGTTGACAGATATTATGACAAAAGCAGCCAATGATCTAATATTCCATGATGTGTTATCCAAGTTAGGTGTCGGACATCCACCACCTAACTTGAGGGGAGTATTAAGAGTCAAAATTAGTTAGGAAAAATCTTTATGAATATGGAAGGGATAGTTATAAATCCTACCTTATTAGGATTCATGATTTCTAGGGATTGAGGGAGAAGTGGAAAACATGTCTTTGTAACTATAAAGCTAGGGCTATTTCTTCATTGTGAATACAAGAAAAATCTTCAAAACTTCTCTACTATCTCATGGTTCATTAGAGAGTTCCAAGGCTATGTAGGTGATTTCTGCTTTGGGAGGTGGGGAATAGAAGTGAGCTTCGAGCCAGCGAGCTAGCTTCCTCGTCATGCAATTGTGGCATAGAGGATTCGGCAATCGTATGGAACAAAATTGGGGCGTTCATGGTTGAATCCTCACTTTTGAACATAGGGGAGGGTTGGAAATTTGTGAAAGCTTAAATGTGTTTTGCTATTAGAATATGATGATCCGGTTAGCTGTTTAACTCATGAAGTTTTGTGATAGCCTGGTACTAAGTCTGTAACCTGAATGATAAGCCTGCACTTTGTCTTTCCTCCTCATTGCGAACGATTATGATCTTCACCTCGATTTCCTGTTAGATAATCAATGAGCATGCTGAGCTTTCGTTGGGTTGTTATTAATCCATGAATGTGTTCGTTTGGGGGATTCGATGACATGGTGATTCTGTATGAAGTGTATTGGTTACTTGGCCAGATTATTTAATACGTGTGTAAGTTCTTATGAACTTAGTGCTAATTAATGTTGAACTTCCATAGTAAATTTACTAACTTGTCAGACCGTGTAAATGTGCAATTATGTGAACGTGCAAGATAATCACCTAGTGGTTAAGAGTTGATACCAGCAAAGCATTGATTACTTACTGAGCTTTTTGCCTCACGAACCTGCGTATATTTGTTTGCAGAGCCCGGATGTCTTTGATCTAGTTAGAGCGTGATGGTAATCGAGGGGTACTTTATTTTATTTTAGTTTGAGTCGTTTGTCTAAACATGGTTATGTATGTGTCTATTTGGATTGGGAGTTTATGTTGGGCCTGGACCCCTTTTAAACCTTTGCTGAAGTTTGACTTGCAGAATTGACGATTATTTGGTATTTGTCGAAATGGATTTATTGATTGGGTTAAAGTATTGAACTCGGGTATAGCTCGAGAACTATACAGTCATAATGAACCCACCTTATGATATTATACAGAAGTCAAGGTCGTTGCATGAGTGATTGTGGAGGTCTCTACCAAGTTGGCATTTTCCCCCATTTGGGTATTTGGTCTGAATGGAACGGGAAGGCAAGTTTTCAAACTTTTGATGTCTCTTCCAATCTTGTTTGGCACATTCGGTAGCTCTTCAAACATTGGTTTACTGGTCTCGGTACCGGTTTTCCGGTCTCGATACCAAGTATAGGTATCAGCTAGTAACTGGCACCGACACCAATACAATTTGGGACCGAGACCGGTAGGACCGACCCGGTTGACACCCCTACTTGAAGTATTCTTTATGAAAAATATATCACACTCCAAATTTTTGAGAAGTAGATTCTAATATATTATGAAGTTGTTTGATATGAATATATTTTTTTTTTAACATTGCTTGATTTTGATAAATTTCATGAGTAGAGTAGTACATAATTAAATTTAAATTGTGTAAAAAAAGAAATTGTGTAAAAAATAAATTGCAGTAAATAAATTATGTGTAAAAGAATAAATTGGAAAAAAAGATAAATTAACCGTGCTGTTGCCGCCTACCGACAATGCACCTTCATTAATTGAAGAATTTACATGACGCACTGCTACCAGCAGTACGGATTGCACGGATTAAACACCGCGCGGCAGGCAACAATGCAGGATCCTGAGCAATACGTCAGACCATTTTGCAGAAGCATAACCAAAGAGATTACAAAGAGACCCCACCTCCTATCTCCGTGTGGATCAAAATGTTAAGGGAAATGCAAAGATAAATTCTCGCTGTTTGTTTATTCTATGTAAATGTATGTTTACTTGTTGGTTGTTACCACTTTTTTTTTTCCGAAAGGAATACTTTTATTGATAACGAAAGTAAAGTGTTATATAGGATTGCAACTGCCTAAAACTTAAAAAAATAAGAAAAAAGCTTCAACCGAAAAAACCTAGTAACATTCTACCCATTAATGAATATAAAAAGAAACAAACGGAAAAACTTAGATTCGGATTTTATACTTAGGTACCTCCTACCCATCCGAATGTCTAAGTGAAAGAGGGTAAATCGTCTTGCCTTCTTAAAGTCTTTTCTGGCAAATCTCTGGAGTAAGAGGAAAATCCGAAAAAAAGAAAGAGTGCAACACCCGACTTACCTCTTTTTACAATAATGTGCGTACATGCCTACTTTTCTGTGTACCCCAATCCACATTTAAATATATTCGAAACATACCAATCTTGAACAAACTGAAATCTAGAAATGAATTAAACCTCCTGAAATAACTCAGATGGGCCTGGTATTATCTTACCCCCCAAAAAAATCCTCGTGAATTATTGGCCCAATTTCTGCCTTCTAGCTTGCTGGAGCCCCTCCACTTCTGCTAGTTTCCCCTTCTGGTGGTCTGGAGGACTTACCCTCCATCCTGAGCAGCCTGTATACCGAATGGCTCAATGGATTTCTCCGGATAGTTGCTGAGCTGGGCAGTCTTCAGCACCTGCAAGTATATGAATTTTATCTGCTCGTTGTGTGTTCACCCTTGCCAACACATTAGGACCAATCAGGAGCAATGAATGGAGACAAATATTTAAAGCATCTAAGACAGCACACTCCCTGATGCAGACCAGGTCTTCGGGCTCGTGGATTGCATAATTTCTTTAATGGAGAGCAGCGTGGAAAGAATACCACTTGAAACAAATATTTCCATTCACCAAATTGAATTCATCAAACATTGAAAGAATGACGCTTCAATCCAACATGAACAGTAACACTACTAATACTACAGATTCGATTTTTTTCTCACACCTAAGCAATTGTGCCGAAATTCAGCCTATATTCTATTTGTGTCCGTCGGAACTTCATCCGACGGACAGGATGTTTCCTCTTTAAAAAAAACATTCATGGGTCGAAACCCGCTAATGTTCGGGCCCGGGTTTCGACCCTAAACAGGTTATCCTTCTTTTTTATTTTCAAATGTTTTCTTTCTAGAATTTTGATACATTCGAGTTTTTTCGCCTGCCTTCCCGTCGCCGTGAATTCACTCAAGAGGAAGCAATTCTGATTCAGGTACATCGTTTGTTGCCCAGATTTTCCCTTCCCGTCATCGTGAGTAGTATTGTACCGCGGGTTTTATGTTTTCCACCAGCATTGTTTTTGGAATTGATTTCCGGCAATTTGAGGCAGCATTACAGCATGTTTATGACTATAGTTCTTGCAATATGTCTCTGAGTTCTTGCAATTTGAGACGGAATTGATTTACAGATTTATTACAACATGTTTCTGAGTTTTGTTCTTGCAATTTATTTCTGCCCAGGTTTTATACAACAGGCGGAATTGTTCTTGCAACCAGTACAAGTTGCACCAGTTGAATTGGATATGGTTTTGATATCAGTTCAAGCTGCACCAGTTCTGAAATCAGTTTTTTTGGATGCACCAGTTCTCAGAGATGGTTTCTGGTTTTTGATATCAGAGATGGTTTCTGGTTTTTGTTCAAATGTTTGTTCTAGCATATGGTTTTGATATCAGAGATGGTTTCTGGTTTTTGTTCAAAGGTTTGTTCTTGCATATTGTTTTAATATCAGGTTTCTGGTTTTTGTTCAAAGGTTTTGCAGTTTAATTGTTAAAAATGAAATTAAAAAAAAAAATTAAGGTTTGCGGGTCAAAACCAGCGACCCGAACCGTGGGTTTTGACCCGCGAATGGGTCATTTAAGTAGAAGTGATTGTGTCCGTCAGATGAAGATCGGACGGACACAAATCGAATTCGAACTGATAGGCTGGATTTCGGCACTATTGCTTCGGTCTGAGAAAAAAATACACTACCGATATCATGTAAGACAATAAATTTCAAGATGCTCTCTGACACGAATAACGAGGTCGGCAAGCTACAGCAAAAATCTCAGATCTGAACGTCGAATTCACCGGTTTGGAGGAGAACAACACCAAATTGAAGGCTATGGATGCAATGGCCAGCTTAATTGAGGGAGATCTGTATGTGGCTAGAGAAAAAGCAGGGAAAGAAGTACTTTTTCCACCGGGACAAGATGACGATGCAGAGCGTAGAACACCAAATCTGGAGGACGGAGACTGGGTGGAGGTTAGCAAATCAAAGAGAAACAGTCCGAAGAGAAAAGACCAGCACTTTGCAGCTGACGGGGGAGAGCGACAACTGCGCCCACTATCGGAGTACATTAGCAAAATTCGTAAGAACTCTGTCTCACTTTATATCTCAAATTTTCCACCTGCTATGTCTACTGCAAAGATATGGAAATGGTTTTCTACGCACGGGCCGGTAACTGACGTACATGCGCTACTGACAATGCTGTATCGAGGAAAACAATTTGGGTTTGTACGCTTCACCAAGTTTACGAATTTAACGGATCTGGTCGCAAAGCTAAATGGGGTCGGAATAGGAACCAGCCAATTACTGGTGAATATAGCGAGACCACCGGTGAGCCAAGGAGTAAATGGAGAAAAGGAAGAAAAAGGACAAACCTTGGCAAATCTGGTAGCAGAAAGCACTGTGCCGCAAGTAAAAGGGTCAAGACTGGGACAGATGGAAGTAAGTGCATGAGCAGCAAAAGATTGTGACAAAAACGGTAAAATTTCAACCTCGGAAGGAGGAGCTAGCTTGGCTAGATACCTGTTTGGTAGGTACACCAGCACCAATACTGAATCTGGATAGAGTGCATACTGAACTAAGAAATCATGGATATACCGGAGCAAGAGCAGTGCGACTAGAAGGGGGAGAGGTATTGCTGCAGATGAGTACAATAGAAGACCAAATGAGGGTATTGAATGATACTGCCACTATAGGGCTAATGTGCATGCTTAATCTCCGTCCTTGGAAAATTATAGATGGAAAATTGGTGAGGCCAGCATGGGTGAACGTACGTGGGACACCGCTGCACTGTTGGTATGAAGCGTTCTTTGTGGAGGTGGGAGCACAATTAGGTTCGCTGTTACAAGTAGATGAGAAAACGAAAAACCATTCGGAGATGCAATTTGGCAGACTACAAGTACTGACAACATCGCATAAGATGATTTATGAGATGATAAGGATTGAAACTGAATCAGAAGTGTTTGAAGTACTAGTGGAGGAAGAAGGGCTTGGGAATAATGCTAACTGTGCCAAAGTAGGAAAGGGTAGAGCAGTGAAAGAATATCGTCCGGTACTTGAGAAGAAGGAATGGCCAGAGTTGGAAGGCAGAAACACACAGATAACAACAAAACCTCCGGAACAGGGGAGCAAGGACTCAGAGAAACGAGAAGAAATGGCTTCTGGAACAGATGGGACTGAAACCACAGAGGAAGGTGAAGTTTATTTGACAGTAGATGAGCACGACAAGCAGCAAAATACTGATTCCTGGGAAGAACACGCACCGGAAGACACTGATGAGCAAGTTAAGC
>JAOYMZ010008816.1:0-21755 GCA_025802335.1 Pinguicula primuliflora
TAGGCGGCGAAGCCGCCGTAATATTAATTACAATTTTTATTAAGGTTTATTTAGAGTTAAGGGTTTATTTAGGATTTGACTATGGCCATCAATTCTGGTATAATGGTAGGGTTTAGAATTATTTTAGGGTTTAGGGTTTTATTTAGGGTTTAGGGTTCATTTAGGGTTTAGGGTCTATAGATTGTAGGGTTCAGGTTTGGGTTTAGGGTTTAGTGTTTATAGGGTAGGATTTTATTTTTGTGGCGGCGAAGCCGCAGTAATATTAATCACCATTTTTATTAGGAGTTAGAATTTATTTAGGGTTTAGGGTTTATTTTGGGGTTAGGCTTTATAGAATAGGGTTTTATTTTTTAGGCGGCGAAGCCGCCGTAATATTAATTACAATTTTTATTAAGGTTTATTTAGAGTTAAGGGTTTATTTAGGATTTAGGGTCTATACATTTTAGGGTCTATAGGGCAATTCGCCGCCATAATATTAATCACTATTTTTTTATTAGGATTTAGGTATTTTTATTTTTTATAGAAAATAGCCTTTTTTGGCTTGTCCAAAAATACACGTGTAACACTCCACCAATAGAAATTGTTGGGCAGAAAGGGGCACAAGCTAGGTTAAATTTAAATTTTTGTTGCTTAGCTGGAATCCTACCGTGCAGTTCTCTCTTGCTTGAATCTCAAATTACTGTTATCTCACTTACATTACATTTTTGTTATTATTGTACCTAAATAATACATAACCCATAAAACCCTAAAATATTAAAAATATAAATATAAAACATATTTATTAACCCTAAAAACTTAATATTACGGTAATTTCGTCGTCGCAAAAATCTAAAACGCTATCCTATAAACCCTAAGGGCAAAATATTTTAAATTTTAAAAAATTCAAAACTCTAAACTTAATATTACGACGGCGATCCGATAAACCCTAAGGGCTAAATGTTATAAATTCTAAAAAACTCTAAACCAAAACTTAATATTACGGCGGCTTCGCAGTGGTAAAAATATAAAACCTTATCCTATAAACCCTAAAGGCTAAATTTTATGATCCTTAAATTATATATTTTAATTCTATAAATTGTATAAACTAAATTAAATATATTACATTTATTTTATATTTATTATTAATTATATATAATAAAAAATCATTTATAAAAATTGGAGTATTGTCCTTGTGGTGCTGTATAGTATATCGCCATTGGGAATATATGGGCAATGAAAGTGATATAAGGCACTCCCACCAGCCTACCAGGGCACTCCCATGGCAACCCAGCTGACGTGACGGGATGCAAAAAAAATAAAAAATAAAATACAAAATAATAAATAATAAATACAAAATAATTAGTATTAAATATAAAATAATTAGTGATATTTTATATTTATATTATACAGTTTATAAAATTAAAATATATGGTTTATAATTATAACATTTAGTCATTGGGTTTATAGCATTTAGCCTTTGAGTTTATAACATTTAAATAGGGTTTTAGATTTGTATGGCGGCGAAGACGCCGTAATATTAGATTTAGAGTTTAGTTTGGTTTATAGGATACGCCGCCGTAATATTACGTTTAGAGTAGTTTTTTTATACCATTTAATATTTGGATTTATAGGGTAGGGTTTTAGAATTGTACGGCGACTTTGCCACTGTAATATTAAGTTTAGAATTTATATATTTTTTAGAGTTTATACCATTTTTTTATGTTATTCGGAGTTTTACATGAGTTATATATTATTTGTGCACATAAAAAATCAAAATGACATGTTGGTGGGGTGGTAATGGTACTAAAGGTGGCAATGGGGCAGGGCGGGTCAGAGCCACCTCGGACCCGCCCCGTAGTCTTGATAAGCTGCTCCGGACCCACGGCTGACCCGACACACTACTTTAAAATCAAAAAACCCATTACCAGCCTGTAAGTACGTGATGGGCCCTTTCCTGTCGAATACTACTAATAGCCAATAAAATTATGATGTATATAAACAAGAAATTTTGTCTTGTCATTTCTAGTGTGGGACTAGTAGTTTTTCGTTTTGATTAGTTTTATGTTTTACGTGTCTTGATGCTTGTCATTCAACTTAAACCAGAAACAGACACCAAAAGAACTTTCCCCACCAAGGGCTTTTAATGATCAAGATATCTTTCTTCTTCCTTTGGGCAATTAAAAAGAAGCATTTTTAATTCCAGATGATGCAGAACCCTTTCTTTGGCAGATCTGCTGGTTCTCTAACAATAATTCAAGTTCAAGATAGAGGTAGAAAAGTGGAACTTGTGTGAAAGGGGCCCGCTTACCCACTCCCCCTTCCTTCCATTACTTGAAGCCTCGTCCTCTTGACACCATAGATCAAAAAGATCAATATAGAGCAAAGCCGGTTGCCAATGTCCATCAATTAAGGTGAGAAATGTTATCATGCGCAGTTGAATATTTTGGGGGCAGAGATTAAGAATCCTCCGCACATTGTTAAAAAATGAAAAGTCAAATCTTGATGCTCTATATAACTTGGAAACGAAAATCATACTAAATAAATGAAAAGTAAAAGAAAAGAACCTTTCAGTCTCTCGTCCCACACCGTTTTCAGAAATAATTGGCTTGATGCCTTTGTCTACATAAAGACCATCAGTCTTATTCATACACGTAGCTTCAAATTTTTAATATATTATATAAAATATAATTTGTAGAAGCCCGGGTACGGGGCGGGCGGATCTAAGACACTAAACCCAGGCCCCGACCCACCCTGACGACGGGACGAGGCGGATCCGAGGCGACCAGCCGTGGTGGGGAAGAATTGTGATCCCTAAATGGTACACATGCGCGAGGCCAAGCGATCACTAACTAGTGAGTAAGGGACCATCATGTGGAATAGAGAGGAAAAGTAATATCCAACCACTTTTGTGCAAAAAAAACACTATTGTGCAAAAAACCACTTTTGTGATAGACTTTTGCACTAATTACATTCAATTAGATGAAAAAGTTGGATTGTATTTTTCATCATACATTTGTGTGATGTCATCTCAAAATTCATACAAAAGTGGTACCAAAATAATGATGTGTTATATTATTTTTAGTAATTTAGTCATATGATTCGTGGGTTACTTCAATACCATGAGTTTTCTTCTAAAAAATTGGATAATTGGATAGAATGTTAGGATCATTACTTAGAATATCAAATCAATCTTTTTCCACACTAAAGGCTATGAGCGAAGGATTTTAGGATGGAAAGTTCTAGTATTTCAAGATATGAGACTTCATCAATTTTCCCCAGTCTTTAGGTTGCACGTTAGTGTAAGGACTAATGTTCTTACTTGTCATAGAAATGTTTGGGAGCTTTGAATGATACGTACATCCCATGTGTGCACTTGCCTTAGATTAAGAAAGGTACGGAAGAAGAAAGGGTCACATTGCTTTTAACATGCTTGATGTGATTGTTAACAACGGGAAGTTCGTATATGTATTAAGTGGTTGGGAGGACTCTTCTGAAGACAACAGGGTGTTTTATGATACCCTTAATAGGAATCCTGCCTTTAAGGTGTTGGGTAAGTGTAGTTGGGTTGTTGGTATGTATAGATTAGATAACCTACATTTAGTAATGATTATGGTACTTGTAGGTATCTATTACCTATGTGACGGTGGTCACACCAATGGTAAGGACTTTCTAGCTCCTTATAGATCCACAAAATATCATTTGACCTATGGGGTTCTGGCACGAGACGTCCGCAAACATCCAAGAAATTATTTAACATACGACACTCGTCTACTAGGAATATTGCAGAGAGAGCATTCAAGATATTGAAAAAAAGATTTGCGGTCTTGTGCAGTCCAACATTCTATCCTATAGATATGCAGGCTAAGATAGTAGCAATATGCACACTACTGCACAACTACATAATTGGATTGAAGCTAGTGATCCATGGCAAGCAGACGACATGAGAGAAAATACAAATACTGATACTGGCAATCAAGATGTAAAAGATAATAAACACAATGGTATCAACAAATGAATGGAATTAGATGTCGGACACTTTAGAGGAGGATATGTGGAATTATTTTATGAGTAATAAATTGGTATACTAATGTACTGAGAATGTTATAATGACTAACATTTCCATGAGATACTCTTTTTTATTGGATTGAGAATAACACTATTTGTTGTATATATCATGCCATAATGTGACTTCAAACAGGTCAATGGAACCACAATAGGAAAAAGCTAGCATGCCAAAAAGAGACTATTGTATAACCCATAAAGAAGTAATACAAGTGATATAAGCTCATATGGTACACGCAGATCACCCAGAAAATGTACAACAACATCACAAGACAATGAAGAGAAACATACAAAATTGTATTTTAGCAAATCAGAAGAAAAGACTTTGATGGACGCAATGAAAATTTGCATAAAAGGAGGATTCCGATAAGAGGAAGGTTTCAGGAAGGGATTCAATGAAAGATGTGTTTTTCTAATCAGCCACAACTGCTTCCAGGTCGAGTGACAAAAAAATAAGTAATAAAGGTGTGCAAGAGCGAGTACAGTCTACTCAACGACTATTTATTACTCAGTGGATTTGTGTTTGATGTATATACCATGAGATTGTAGTAGGTGAACAAATATGGAGTGAATAGATGGCAGTATAATTAACGTATGCGTGTTGTTATGTTTTGTTGGACACTTAATACTGATTCATTTTTAATATATTTACAGGACAACATTAAATACAAGAAGTTGAAAAATAGAAAATAGATATGATATTATGACTGGTGTGACATATTTGGTAACATCAGAACAACAGGCGCTGGTGGATTCGACTTCAATGACGCTCGTAGTGCAACATTGCATGACTTGGAAGCATTGGGGACTCAACAAGTTTAGAGGTCCCATTTCAATAGCAGTTAGATGAATAATGTGAAGAAGCGACAGAGGAACCAATTGAGATACCGATTAATGTGGATATCTCACCACCTCATTATATCCAGACAGGCAAATGGCCTATGAAGAGCAGTGGAAGTAGGATACCCAGAACTCCAAATGTTTAATCTTCAGGCGTCAATAGCATTCCTCAAGATAAAACAATAGGAATTCATGAACGCATTGAAGAACTTCCAAGAGAATCAAAAGGATGAGATCCACTTACGGAAGATCCCAGTGCTTGATAAAATAAATAGGAAATTTACTGTTCTGGGACTGGATGCTATGGACGTATAAAGTAAGATGAAAATAATGATGAGCTTATAACAAATCCATCTTCTATATCACAATGGAAGATCATGGGACATGGGCAGAGGGTGCAATGTGTGAAACTTTTTCAGACTTGTTATCTCTCTAAGGTGATATGATTCAACCAACTTTGTATTTTGTTCTGTTATGTTATATTTGACCAACTCTGTGTTTCAGAGATGGAGTAGATGTGATGCATGTAAAGTTTATACGGTCAAGTTATAATACAGTTCTAAAGAGCAAGGGTCATAATCCACAGAGAGTGACTCCTACGCATGCAACTACTTCATAAATACAAGCAAAGTAACGAAACATTCAGGTGGTGGTATCTTTTAATCTATTGAACAGAATTGAATGAAATCAATTGTGATGGTAAGCCAATCAAGTCTAGAACAAATATTTTGAAGATACCTCAAGGATGACCAATTGGTAAACATAGTTAAGACTTTGGCCCAACTAAAGTCTAGATATGGTCTTGTTCTTGTGTGTGACTTTGCAAGTTAGGGGTAATACCCCAAGGACAGCAGTGTGACTATGCCTATTGTCGAATTCACATATTTGACGTCTCAATATTCATAAATTACCAAAATAAACTCAAGATACTTCGACCAAAATAACTCAAGATTATCAAATCAGCACATAATCATTCAAGATAGCAAGTATGGTTCACAAGGCTCAATAAAACATTATCAAAAGCGGTAAAGCTCGGCCTACAGAATTAGCTCATGCTATACAAGCATGGAGATGCAGCAGCTGGCCGGAGACATAGCTGGAAATAGCAGGATATCAGCTTCAGAGCTCAAAAGGTCTAGCTTGTGTTGTCGCCCAGGAATTGCCTTCTTTGTTGCCTCCAAAGATCTGTCTCGCTGAATGATAAATGTCCAGGACTTCTAGGTCGAGGCTCCTGTGAAGTTACAACATCTCCCTTGGAGTATTCTGAGAGATAAGCTCGATATATGGGACTGCTTTGACATTTCCTCTTCTTTTCCCGAAATGGCCTATTTTACTTAAATGGCTTAAAACTCCAAGTCCGTTGTGTCTAATACCTTTCTCGTCTGAATGTAAAGTGTAGAAGACCTCTAGGGTTGTATTATGGTGAAATTACAACACGACACTCGATCTGGTTTGCGAGATATGGCTGTTGTAATGGGCAGATCAGTCACTTTGTCTTCATCCCAGTTTTGGCAAAACAACATCTTGGTGGGTTGGTGTTCTTTTCGAGATTTAGCAACTTGTTGTCCCTTGATGTCGTTGGCTCCAAGTTTGCCTATATTGCACGAGATTATGTTGCACATGACCTTAGTCCATCAAGTTGAGCATGGAATGAAGGAGATAGCACCAGGTATGTGCATCCAAGACTTGAGTGTATGCTTCGGCCTTCAGAGTATATCTTCCTGATTTTGCACTACTCCACTCCAAACGATCCTCGAATCTGCTCTGGCCCAATCAAACACAAAATGAGGCACAAATAAAGTGAATTGGACATAATGTATGAGCTTTGCTAAGCTAAGTAAGCTCAAAATGTGATAAAATATGAACTTATCAAACTACCCCAAACTATGATAATGCTTGTCCTCAAGCATATGATCAATAAGAACTACCAAAAGGTTGCCAAGACAGTGTATACATGAGGTTCAATGTGCCTTGTTTGTGCAGATAGGAACTCCATTAGAGGTTTGGACCTTAGCAAAAACAGTTTAGGGAAAGTTAACATCACTACACCATTTTGGTTCATACTTCACTAGTAGCCCTAAGTTTGTTCTCTTTGGCCTATAATTTGCTTCTCCAGGGACTAACCAAACTCTTCATCCTCTACCACATTCCTGGTGCACAAGTTTTCATAGCAATCTCAGGCTAAGTCTCAACTCAATCACACTCAATTAGGGACTAGTGTTTAAGTGAGTGTTTCTCTCTTTGATGGAGTTGGAGCAGATCATTATGGCCTCTCTATTTGGTTTACATTGTGGACAATGTTCTATGTCAAATCTGCATGAAGAATTGAGGTGATCAAATACTCAAGACCCTTTCTCTTATTTCTCTCTAGCCACTGTCTTCTTTTCAGATTTGTGATCAGCTCATTCTTCGCATCTTTTGTTGCTGATATTCTTGTGAGCTTTCTAGATTTGCTCCATGATTCTCTTTTGCTTTGAAATATTGGATTCAGGCCTCATTCTGATCTAAGTGGGGAATTTAAATTGTTTCTTTGACAGCTTTGCTGTTTAGGTGCACCTCTGATCTTTTTTTGAGAGATCTTGAATCCTTCTTTGGATGTTTTCCTCAAGCTTTGTAATTTCTTTGCTTGTCAGCTTTCTTTTGAGCTTTTGTTGGCCTTTCTGTCTGATGGTGAGGTCAAGAGCAGGTTCACCATATCACCTCATTCAGAAACAACTAAAACTTGTGTCACTCCCTTCCCTCATTCAAAAAGTGTGAACACTTAGCTTCAGATAACCACTCAACTCATGCATCCTCTCCATTCATTCCTATGAGGAGTTCAGTTTCGTCTCCCAAATAGGCATAAATAAACCACAAGCCACAATTATAGAAGCATACATAGCTCAGCACTTAACCAATCTAGCAATAATGAGCAAAAAATTGGGCTAAAACTTCATCGACCAACAAAAACAGGTAAAAAGAATTCATAGAGATCATGTTGTACTACACATCCCTACCCCACACTTAAACTTAACTTGTACTAAGTGAAAATAGAAATCATGACAGAAATTATAGTTTATGCTCAAGGGGGTAAGGAACAACACAACTTGGTGTGATACTTCTTGACTTGTGCTTGGTGGCTTCTTGAATGAGTGGCTGGTCCAAGGGATCTCACCTCACACTTCATGTGAACTCCAGCGTACTTTGCTGCACCACGCTTCAAGAGGAAAGTTAGAAAACTTTAAGGACAACACTAAAACAGTAAAGTACCTAGCTTGGGTTGCCTTCCAAGAAGCTATGAGTTTATGATCTCCAGATAGACCTCTCTTCTTCTTGCTTCTCTCTTGCGCACAACTCCCTTTCTCCTCTCAATTTCTTCAGATGCAATGTGGAGTTTGAGTGTATGTCCATTCACCTTGAAGATTTGACCTTCTGAATTTTTCAGATCCACAGAACCATAGGGATAAACCTTGATCATTACAAAGGGTCAGACCATCTACTCTTTAGTTTTCCTGGAAAGAAATTCTATCTTGAGTTGAAAAGCAGAACCCGCTGGCCTTCTTGAAAGGTTCTGATGTGAATGTGCTTGTCATGCCAGAGCTTGGTCCTTTCTTTGTAGATTCTGGAGCTTTCATAGGCATCACACCTCAATTCATCCAACTCAGATGGTTGGGCCTTTCTTTTAGATCCTGTCCCTGCCAAATCCATGTTCAAATGCTTGATTGCCCAGTAAGCTTTACGTTATAACTCCACAGGAAGATGACAAGACTTTTCATATACCCATTTGAAGGGTGAAGTACCAATAGCGAGTAAGTAGTTCCGTATGCCCACAAGGCATCAGAGAGCCTTGCTGTCCAGTCCTTCCTCGAAATCCGCACTATTTTCTCCAGAATCAGTTTGATCTCCCTGTTGAAAAGCTCAGCTAAGCTATTGGTCTAAGGATGATAGGGGAGCGACACCTTATACTTCCGTCCGAACTTAGAAAGCAAGTTCTCAAATAACTTGTTGCCGAAATAAGATCCACCATCACTGATGATGTATCTTGGAATTCCAAAACGTGCAAAGATGTTCAGTTTGAAGAACTTAACAACCAAAACAGCATCATTTGAAGGAGTAGAGATGGCCTCTACCCATCTTGAGACATAATCAACAGCAACTAGGATGTATAGCTGCCTCTGGCTTGGAGTGAAGGATCCCATGAAGTCTATTCACCAAATATCAAACAGCTCAACCTCCAAAATTCTATTTTGAGGCATCTCATTCTTCCTTTTCAGATTTCCCACCCTTTGACATCTATCACAAACTTGGACAAACTTGTGCATCCTTGAACAAAGAGGTCCAGAAAAATTCACGTTGCAGCACCTTCATTACTGTTCTTTGGCTTCCAAAATGTCCCCCACACTCTACAGAATTATAGTGTTGGAGAATTGAACTCATCTCTTCCTCTGGAATGCACTTTCTGATCACTTGATCAGAACATATCTTGTAAGGGAATGGTTCTTCATAGAAATAATTCTTGTTGTCATGGAAGAACTTCTTTCTCTACTGCTAGCTGCAAAATGGAAACATGTTACAAGATAAGTAATTGAAAAAATCAGTATACCATGGGGCTTGTGAAGTGGAGACAGAGAACACTTGTTCATCAGGAAATGAATCCAGGATAGGGGCAGGTGTAGTAATAGAAGAATTGATGTCTTCAATCCTTGAGAGGTGATCAGCTAGCACATTCTCCACTCCTTTCTTGTCTCTTATCTCCATGTCAAACTCTTGTAGTAGAAGAACCCATCTGATAAGCCTTGGCTTGGCATCCTTCTTGCTCATTAAGTATCTGATAGCAGCATGATTAGAATACATCACCACTTTGCTACCCAAGATGTATGGCCTAAACTTGTTGAAAGAATAGATAACTATCAGCATCTCTTTTTCCGTTGTGGTGTAGTTCAACTCTAGAGCACTGAGCATCCTACTTGGACAGTAGATTGTGTGGAATAATTTCTCCTTTTTTTGGTCAAGCACAACTTCAACAGTTATATCAGAAGCATCACGCATAATTTCAAAGCGTAGGCTCCAGCCAGATGTTGCCAGAATAGGTGCAGTGATCAAGTGCTTCTTCAAATCTTCAAAATACTTCAAGCATTCATCATTCAGCTTGAATTTAGCCTCCTTTTCAATCAAATGGCAGATAGGTTTGGCAATAAGGGAGAAATTCTTGATGAATTTTTTTATAAAAACCAGCATGTCCAAAAAAACTCCTTACTGCCCTTACTGACATGGGGGGGCAGGCTCTTAATCACTTCAATCTTGACCCTATCAACTTCTAGGCATCTTCTAGACACCTTGTGTCCTAGTACAATGCTCTCTCTCACCATAAAATCACACTTATCCCAGATGAGAACAAGTTGCACCTCTTCACATCTTTTTAGCACTTTCTTCAGATTTTCTAAACATAGTTCAAAGTTGTCTCCAAAGGCACTGAATCAATCATAAAGACCTATAAAATATCCTCTACCATGTCTGAAAAATAGCCATCATGCATCTTTGGAACGTAACAGGAGCATTGCAGAGTCCAAAGAGCATTCTTCTAAATGCAAATGTACTATAAGGGCATGTAAATATGGTTTTCTCTTGATCTTCAGGAGCCACAGTGATCTGATTGTACCCACTATAGCCATAAAGGTAGCTATAGAACTCATAACCAGAGAGTCTATCCAACATTTGATCTACAAAAGGTAGGGTATAGTGATCCTTCCTTATTGTCTTGTTCAACTCTCTATAGTCCATGGATATCCTCCAACCAGTGACTGGTTTTGAGGTAATCAACTCCTCATTTTCATTCATTTGTGGTGTGAATCCACCCTTCTTAGGCACACACTGCACAGGACAAATCCAAGTGCTGCCATATATATGATGAATCACTCCAGTATCAAGCCATTTTAGCACCTCTTTCTTCACTACTTCCTTCATCACTAAGTTCAATCTCCTTTGTATAACTATCACAGGTTTGCTGTTATATTCCAAGAAAATCTTGTGCATACACAAGGCATGAGAGATCCCTTTGATGTCAGCTAGTGTCCAACCAATAGCTCCTTTTTGTTCCCTGAGAACACTCAACAGTGTCGCTTTCTGTTCTTCACTCAATTCTTGATTGATGATTTATGGTAGACTTGCTCCTTCACCGAGAAAAGAATACTTCAAATGACTTGGAAGGAGATTCAAATCAAGCTCTGGAGGCTGTATGAAAGATCTCTGCTAAGGAGGAGGTTGCTCTCCTAAGGATTCAACTTGTCTTGGTTCATTGCTCAAGTGTTTCTTCATCAATAATGCACACTCCTCCACAGATGGCTCTTGAAGAACTTCTTCACTTTTAGTAGTTAGGTGATCAAAGGGTCTTTGATACACCCTAACTCCTTAGACAGTGCTTCCTTCTTTGTCTCCATAGCAAGGCAATGTTCAGCTTGCTCAACTTCTTCCAAATAATCAGCCGGCATCTTCATAGAAGGGTAAACCTTGAAGCAAACCTCTTCATCTTCAATTCTCAGATTCAACTCTCCTTTCTGCATATCTAGCAGTGCCCCTCCTATTCTCAAGAATTGCCTGACAAGGATAATGGTCACATCTTGGTCCTCCAACATATCTAAAATCACAAAGTCCACAAGAAAAATAAACTTGTCAACCTTAACCAAAACATCTTCAACAATACCTCTAGGCTTTTTTAAGGACTTGTCTGCAAATTGAAATGTGATTCCAGTGGATTGAGGCTCTCCAGGATCATGTTTTTTAGAGATAGAATATAGCATAAGATCGATGCTAGCTCCAAGATCACATAATGCTCGGTAAAAAGTTTGTTCTCTAATAGTGCATGGTACTGTGAAGCTTCCTCTATCAGATAACTGTGGTGGAATTGAGAAATTCTGGAAGCTCAAGATGGATGAGCACCCTGCAGTGAGGAGGATGATCCCTTCATCATCAATTTTTCTCTTCTTGGTTAGAATATCCTTCATAAATTTGGCATAGATTGGCATTTTCTCCAATGCCTCTCCAAAAGGAATGTTTATGTCCAACTTCTTAAAAACACTTGTGAATTTCTTCAACTGCTGCTCTTGTTGCTCTTTATAAAACCTCTATGGCTATGACAACTGCCTCATAATCTCATCAGTGAGCTCAGGTTGCTTCCACTTCTCCCTTTTCTTCAATCTCTCCATTACATTGATCCTTCTTTTCTCAGCCATCACCTCATCTTCTTCTTTTGTTCTTGCTTGTATCACCACTGATGGTGGAAGCTAAGATTCCTCAATTTCCCTTACAAACCTCGAGGTGATAGCTTGACAACTTTTCCTTGGGTTATTTTCAGTGAAACTTGTCAATTTTCCCTGCTGTCTTTCCTGCATTTGTGAAGCCAATTGACCCAGTGCATTTTCCAACTTTTTCAGATTAGTGTTCTGATTTTGCAAAGCAACTTGAGTGTTCTGAAGTTGGGTTTGAGTTTCAGCCTTGAAGCTCAAATTTGCTTGCATAAATTGTGCCAGAATGTCAGCATTCTTCTGAGTGATATCCTGTGGAGCAGTCAGTGCGCACTTTCCTTGCTTGCTGCTGCATTTGTGGTTTGCTGATATTGAGTAGCAGGGGGTTCAGCAAATGAGAGTTCAGTTCTCCTTGAGGGTTACTCTAACTGAAACCAGGAGCATCTTACCTTCTAAAATTTTGATTTTGGTAACCACCTTGATGGCCATACCTCGGCTAATTTTGTACATAGTGCAACTTCTCTAGATACGGCTGAGGAGCTTCATAGCATTGGCTTGAGTGATGATTTTCTACAAACATTTCACAGCAAGATGTCTGCACTGCATATGCTTAGGGTTTTTGCTGAATTTGCTGGCTAGGTAGCAACTGGTCAAGCCTATATCCTATCTCCTTCACAGCAAGAGCAAGAGTGTCAATTTGGTGAGCATTGTGACTGCCCTTCCAACAAGCCTATCTATTGGCCACTCATAGCAATTCTGAGCTAAGGTCTTTATCAATGCAGAGGCTTCATTATAAGTTTTCTGCATAAATGTACCATTTGCTGCAGAATCAACATCTCTTCTTGTGTCATGGTCTACACCAAAATAGAATTCTTGAATTTGCCTCCAATGTTGGAGACTGTGGTTAAGATAACTTCTCAATAAACCTTTAAATCTCTCCCAAATCTCATAGATTCTCCGAAGCATAAGCTGATACAAGCATGGAGATGAAGCAGCTGGCCGGAGACATGGCTATAGTAGGATATCGGCTTCGGAGCTCCAAAGGACCAGCTTGTGTTGTTGCCCAGGATTTGCCTTCTTCGCCGCTCCAAAGATCTATCTCGCTGGATGAGAAATGTTCAGGACTTCTAGGTTGAGGCTCCTGTGAAGTTACAACATTGCCCTCAAAGTATTCAGAGAGATAAGTTCAATACAAGGTATTGCTTGGATATTTCCTCTTATTTTCCCAAAATGGTTTGTGTTGCTTAAATGGCTTAAAACTCCAAGTTCGCTGCATCTAATGTCTTTATTGTCTGAATGCAAAGTATAGAGGACTTCTAGAGCTATATTGTGATGAAATTATAGCATGACCCTCAATCTGGTTTGTGAGATATGGTTGTTGCAATGAGCAGATCACTCACTTTGTATTCTTCCCAGTTTTGGCAAAACAACATCTTGGCGGGTTGGTGTTCTTTTCCAAATTTAGCAGCTTCTTATCCCTTGATATCTTTGGCTCCAAGTTTGCCTATATTGCACAAGATTATGTTGCACATGACCCTAGTCCAACAAGTTGAGCATGGAACGGAGGAGATAGCACCAAGTACATGCATCCAAGACTTGAATGTATGTTTCGGCCTTCAGAGTATATCTTCTAGATTTTGCACAACTGTTCTCCAAACGATCCATAAATCTGCTATGCCACAATTAAACACAAAATGAGGCACAAATCAAGTGAATTAGACATAATATAATGAACTTTGCTAAGCTAAGTAAGCTCAAAATGTGATAAAAAATGACCTTATCAAAATGCACAGTCAAAATGACACAAGACACGAGTCTTAAGAAGAAGGCAAATTGCTCATATCCCGAAAAAGATTTTTAAGGGTGTGTAAGTAATTTCACTTTTTAAAAGAAAAATTCTAATTATACCTTTTAATATGACCACATTATTAAACCCCATGACGTGGAAGAAATCACAATCACACCTTTTATTGCTTATTTCTATTCATCTTGTTTAATTGTGGCTGTAATTGTTGCCACATTGGATTGTGTTTTTTGGGCCAAAACTCGTGGTAGGACCTCTTCTGGAATTGGTATAAAAAGTGAGTCTGAATCCTAAGTTAATGTTATGTCAATTCTCAACTACGAATTATAAGTAAACAGGCCCTGAGTAAACTCGGAAAACCAATGTGTTAAATGTTTTTGCTGATGTTGTTTTAGTTTTGCTTATTTTCCTTTAGGCTAATGTTATTTTCTATGGATGGAATGGGTGGCACTAATGTTATTAGGTTATCTATTTCAGTCGTTGCCATTGTAATTATTGACACATCACTTAATACTAGGTGAGATGACAATAGTAAATCAGAATGCTCTTCATACGAAATTTCGCTGACGGCCAAAAACCACTGAAACACCATTGAAATTCCTATCCCATGTTAAAAAACTTCGGTCCCATGTTTGCAAAATCTCATTCAAAGTATTGAGTGGCGGATTGCTGAGCAAACTAGTTCAAATCCGGTCACAAATCTGTTCGGACAAGTGAGCATTGAGTGGCAGAGATAGCGAAAGATTCAGAAGTATTGAGCGGTGGATTCCCGGGCAAACAGTAGATCCGATCCCAATTCTGCTTCTGGATTCACTAAGGCAACAAGCAATATTGACTGCGAAAGATTCAGAAACATCGAGCGATGGATTCCCTATCAAACAGTAGATCCAGTCCCAATTCTTCTTCTGAATCCACTAGGGCAACAAGTGGTGGAGACTGCGAAAGATTTATAAGCATTGAGTGGTGGATCCGCAAGTGCACCAAGTAATGGAGCTCTGAACACAAAAAACACAGCACAAAAAAGAGTATCTGAAATGGAGGAGATGGGGAATTCAATTGATGAAGAGAATGCAATTGAAAATAGAAACTCATTTAATGTCTTATCTGATGCTGGAAGAGAGAAGCCATGGACCCTAGCCTGAAAGAACAAGGCGAAACCACCATTGAAGGAGGCTCAACAGGCCAAGGTAAGTAATGCTGAACCTTCTGGGAAACGTAAATCCCTGCCTGCGTACATACAAAAATTGCGTAAAAATTCTACTTCATTATATGTTGCTAATATTCCAAAGGATTGGTCCTTAACAAAAATCTGGGAGTTCTTTGATGCTTACGCACAGGTGATCGATGTTTTTTGCCTGTCAAGAATGGAATACAAAGGGAAGAGATAGAGGTTCATCAGGTTGACGAAGACCACTGACCTGCCTGCACTGATCACTGAACTGTACGAACTGCGTGTGGGTGCATATCAACTGATATGCGTGGGTGCATATCAACTGCGTGTGGGTGCATATTAGACAGCTGTCTGGTAGGGAAGCCAATCCCTATCATGGATTTAGATACACTAACTAAGATTCTGACGCAACAAGGTTACGTGGAAAGCAAAGCAACTAGGCTGGAAGTAGGGGAGGTGCTGATGCGCCTGAGATCAACAGAGTGCCAGATAAAACTGCTGAAGGATAGAGTAACTGCTAAGATGTTGTGTCTCCATAATCTGGGACCTTGGCAAATAGTGGATAGAAAGCTGGTGAGGCCTGTCTGGGTAAAGATTAGAGGTATCCCTCTACACTATTTGTATGAAGCATTCTTCAAAGAGGTAGATGCTCAACTGGGAAAGGTAGTGAACATTGATGAGAAAACGATCAGCTTATCAGAAATGCAGTATGGTATACTACAAGTCTTGACAACATCACAGCAAATGGTAAACGAGACGATAAGAGTTGAAACAGAAACTGAACACTTCCTAGTCACAACGGAGGAGGATGTTGAGGGTCACACGTCGCAATGGGTAAACTCTAAAAAGTCACAGGCACACAACAAAGAGAATGAGGAATGGCTTGTTCTCAGGAAGGATCCATCAGTTATGAAACAGACTCAAAGCCAACGAATATGGGGAACAGGAATTCTTGGGTTCAAAATATGGAAGTATCAAAAGATTAGGATTTCAGAGTGGATATGGAGGGGAACATGAATTCACGGGGTCACAATGAGGAAGCATCAGAAGATCAATATTTGAGTGTGGATACAGTGGAGAACACGAATTTGTGGGGTCACAACGATGAAGTATCAGAACATTAGGAATTAAGTGTAGATGGGAGGATCATGAATTCACAGAGCCACATTGTGGAAGTATCAGGAAACCTAGAATTTAGTGTGGATTTGGGGAAAGATGCTTCAGAGGAAATAGACACAACAGAGAAGGAAATTCAGGGGGCTGAGATAAACAATATGTTGGACAACCCAAACGGAAATGAGCAGCAAAAGTAAGGGACTAGGCAAATCCCTGACCGTGAAAAGCTCAGTGCAGCAGCTTATGTCATGCAGAAAGCAAAGCAAACAGGGAGTTTAACATCACTATTGGCATGACAACACTCGGATATAGGTATGCACACTTACAGCCCACAAAAGGCTGCCCAGGATACCCATCATTCTGAAAAATGGGGGAGGCAGCGAAGTAGTAGCTTGCCTAGTTCTCCCGTGCGTGAAGGAGCACATAATAGCCTTTAGATTTTAGAGCAACCAACATTTACCAGGGTCCCGGATTTATCAAATATGCATAAATGTGTGCAGATCTCGAAAGAAAGACTCAAAGGGCATATAACGAACATCCAGATTATCAGCAAACTTGGGGAGTTGATTGACATGGCCAGGAAAGAGAATGAAGGCTCAGAACCTATACCTGAGGTTGAACCCGAAGCCGCTAGAATATGGGAAATGGCTCAGAAACTATGGGTTTCAATCGCTTAGAGCAAGCAATATATGATCCAAAAATTGTAAGAACTGGATGCAAAACTCTAACTAACATTAGTGCTCACAATACTGCTGATAAAGTTACTCTAGAGTAAAATGAAGATAGGATCATACAACATTTGGGGGTTGGGGACTCCTGTGAAGAAATCTGCAATCAGAAATTTGGTAAGATCAGAGAAACTTTACTTCCTGTGTGTACAGGAAACAAAGATAGTGGAAATAAACAGAGGAAAGTGTTTAAGGCTTTGGCTTCAGAGAACCTATGCTGGATGCATAGAGCGTCAACTGGACGTTCAGGTGGACTCCTATGCCTATGGAACACAGAGGTTTTCCACCTCATTAGCTCGGTCTAAGATGAAGGATTCCTCAGTGTAACAAGCACTTGGGGACAAGATAGGGTGGAAGTAATCATAGTCAATGTATACGCTCCGATGTAGATACCTGATAACAGGCGATTATGGCTACTGATTCAAGGATTGATAGAGCAACATCCTGATACTAGATGGTGCATTGTAGGTGATTTCAACGCTGTAAAAAGCGTTGAGGAAAGAATAAGTGTGCCCCCAGTGATTAGAGAAATGATAGACTTCCTACACTTTATCCAGGTTAATAAACTGGTTGATTTGCTGCTGGAGCAGCGTAGGGTTACTTGCATCTCAGGCTGGGGATCATGTTGCAGCCATCTCGATTGATTCCTCTTGTAGGAATCCTAGATGCTGCAGTGGCCAGAACTATACCAACATGCCTTGAATTGAACGGTGTCTGATCATACTCCCATCATATTGTAGCAAGAAGATATAAATTGGGGCCCGAAAATGCTCCAAACATTAAGCTGTTGGCATGATGTACCAGGATTCTAAGAAATGGTTGCCATAGATTGCAGTGCACTTGAGGTTACTGGCAGCAAGGGTTACATTGTCCACCACAAACTCAGATTGATGCAGGCAAAATTAAACAGCTGGAATAAAAATGTCTTCGGCAAGGTAGATAGAAATATTGAGACACTGCAGATACGGCCACTAAATGAAGAAGAACTAGGTTTGAAAAGAATAGCTTGGACCGAGCTTCAGCGAGCTCTCTTGGATAAAAAGAAGATTTTGCATCAGAAATCTCGATCTTGATGGATGAAGGAGGGAGATAACAACACACATTATTTCCATGCAAGGCTGAAGAGCAACAGGATTAAAAATACTATCAGGGGGCTCAATTTGAATGGGAACTAGTGTGATGAAGTTCGAGCTTCAGGGAGCTCTGTTTGATTAAGAGAAGGTATTGCATCAGAAATCTCGATCTCGATAGATGAGCGGAGGGAGATAACAATACACGTTACTTCCATGCAAGGCTGGAGAACAACAGGATTAAAAATACTATCAGGGGCCTCAATTTGAATGGGAACTAGTGTGATGAAGTTCCTCTAGTTAAACAAGGGATCAGAGACCACTTTTAGAGGCCGTATTCTACTACTGTCTGTGAGAGACCAACATTGAACACCCCAGCAATACAAATGATCACAGCAGAGGAGAATGAAAACATAATGGAGGTATTCACTGAGGAGAATGAAAACTTGAAAGAGGTATTCACTGAGGAGGAGGTCAGATAGGCAGTATGGAACTGCAATCCCAACAAAAGTGCAGAAGCTGATGGCTACTCATTCATGTTTATGCAGCAACACTAGGAGGTATTGAAGACTGATGTGATGAACTTCATGACAGAATTTAGAAGAACAGGAAAACTCTCCCAAGGATTAACCTCTACCCTCATTACTCTGACATTTTTATTCTGTCATGAAGTTCATCACATCAGTCTTCAATACCCTGCCTAAGGGCAAAATTTACTAGGTTTGGTTTGGTTTGATTTGGTTTGATTTGTACAATCCTTGGAACACTATCGACCAATCTCGCAAGTTGTATGCTGCTACAAGATACTTGCTAAGGTGCTGGCGGCACAGTTAAGTTTAGTAATTGGGAGGGTAATTAGTATAAACAAGTATGGATTTCTGAGAGGCCGGCAAATACTTGACGACATCTTAGTAGCAGATGAAGTAGTACACACCTATAGGAGAAATAAATAACCTTGAATCTTACTCATAGTGGACATCAACAAAGCTTTTGACTCGGTAAGCTGGGATATTCTATTCCACATGGGGTTGCAGCAGGGAGATCCCTTCTCGTCGTTTCTATTTTTGATCGTTGTAGAAGGATTGAGTCTGCCCTTACTAAGAGCAGGAGAACTAAACATGTTGATAAGAGTAAAGTTGGGAGATATTAGGCTGGATCATTTGCATTATGCAGATGATACTCTGCTGATCGTGGAAGGGACCGAATCCAATGTCATAACTATGAAAGGAATACTCAATGTATATTAACTGATATCAGGACTATCGGTCAACTTCCCCAAGAGCAAGATCTATGGCCTGAACATCGCTTTGGACAGAATGACCTCTTCGTTGAAAAGCTCAAATGTCTGAATGAGAAAATGCCATTCTTGTACCTTGGACTACTAATAGGCGACTCTCCAAGCAGATTCGATTGTGGGAGAACATGATTGCTACTGTGGAGTCTAGGCTCCACAAATGGGACACCAAATTCCTGTCCATTGCAAGGAGAGTCATTTTGGTAAAGGCAACATTGACGAGCATTATGGTGTACTATTTCTCATTATTTAGAGCATCGATGCAGGTTCTAAAGAGACTTATGAAACTACTATATTAGTTCCTTTGGCGCTCATCCAGACAACATTCAACGTGACCAATACACTGGGTGAAATGGCAGCATATGTGCTTGGAATTGAAATCTGAGGAGATGCGCTTAAAGGATCTCAATGTAATGAACTTGGGATTGCTAGCCAAATGGGTGTGGCGTTGGAAGAATGAGCCACAGAGCTTGTGGTGTGAAGTGATCAACAGTAAGTACTTCACCACGGTAGACTACATGTTGGAGCTACATCTTACCACCTTACCCGACAATGCAGCAAAGGTTTGGGAAAGTATCTGGCACGTGACTGCAATAGAATCATGGTTCTGCAGTGGTTTGCGGATCAACGATCAATCAAGAAATGCTGCTTTGTTCAGGAGAATAAATTGGATGGGAACTTTGGCAACTCTTTTCAATAATCTATATCGTCTAACTCTTGATTGCACTGTGACAGTGCGGATCATCATGCTGGAGGGACAAGGACAATCGCAATTTAGACGGGCGATGAGGGATTGGGAGCTGGATAGACTCATGATGCTTAAGGATCAGGTAGAATGAGCGTTCGCAACAGAGGATGGAGATGATACGTGGTGTTGGGAATACTCGGAATCTGGAATCAACGCAGTGGCATCAGCATACACAACAATCCAAAAACAAGTTGCAGAACAGAGTGCACCAAGCATAGCCAACCTAACAATGATGTGGAATAAATTGGCACCTAAGAGAATACAAATGTTCGCATGGAGACAAATGTAGGATCACATCCCGACGATAAAGAATATCAGACATCGTGGAACCATAATGTCGGAGGCAAAGGCAAGATGTGTGTGGTGCGGACTTGGAGAGGAGACAACAGAGCATCTCTTTTATACTTGTACGCACTCGACACAAATATGGGTTGAGATACACGCTTGGATGAGCATCCCACAGACACAGGTACATAACGTGCAGCAAAGCTTTGAGACATTCATGAGCTGTGCATCGGGCAAGCACTGGAGAGTAATAATGAAAACAGTGTGGTAGGCGGTCATGTGGTTTATATGGAAGGAGAGGAATGGAGTAAGATTTGATGATGAAGGCCTCCGGACACAACGGAGGCTATCAAGATCAATGTGTGGTACCGGATACAAGCAAGAGGCCTCGTACCCGTAATAGCAACACTAAATGATTGAAATTTGAATCCTTCACTGCTATTTCACCAAACTGAAGGCCATGTATATGTGATACCTTGATCTTATTCGACGCAGATGGAATAGGGTAGACAACACTAGAGCCTACTGAGGCATGTTTAGCTGTGTGAAGGCATGACATATCTGTCTATAATCACATGTACATATTTTTTCATGGAATGAAACCAATTACCTATCAAAAAAATGGTTGACACATCACAATATTAATAAATTGTGTAAATAAAGTATGTATGAATAAGATTGACTTTTTAAAAGTTTACTAGAATTTCTTAGAAAATCGGCAAGGATTGAAACTGAAATATCTTAGAAGTGATAATGGACTAGAATTTTGCAATTCCTCTTTTGATAAACTATGTTCTGAATGTGGTATCACTCGGCACTATATAGTCAGATACACCCCAAAACAAAATGGAGTGGCTGAAAGGATGAACAGAACCTTGCTTGAAAAAGTGAGGTGCCTGCTTTCCACATCTGGCTTATCTAAAAAATTCTGGGGTGAAGCTCTTTACACTGCTGCATTTCTGATTAATCGAACTCCATCTAGAGTGATTGATTATAATAGTCCTGAATGCGTTTAGTATAATTCTCCAGTTAAGCTAGAAAAACTAAAAGTTTTTGGTTGTGCAGCCTATGTTCATAATAAATTAGGGAAACTTGATCCTAGGTCTATTAAGTGTTTTTTTTTGGGTTATCAAGAGGGTGTTAAGAGATATAGATTGTGGGATAAAAGTGTGCCTGGCATGAAAGTTATCATAAGTAGAGATGTTATTTTTAATGAATTTGATTTTCCTTGCTTAAATAAAAATTCTCCTTTAAGTGACACTGATTTCTTCGAAAATGTGAGAAGGATTTCTTTAGATAAAGCTGTTGCTACCATTATGCCCTCAATTGAGGTGGAACATCAACCCAACACTCTAGTGGAGGTGGAGGTGGAGGTTGGTGGGAATGGTTCTCAAACAGAACCTATTTCACCTCAAGTTGAAGATGATTCTGTTATTGA